>VYXH01003746.1:0-47906 GCA_013397275.1 Burhinus bistriatus | reverse complement strand
TGTCCAGTCTGAACCTGCCCTGGTGCAGCTTTGAGCATGCACCACGCGTCCTATCACTGGATACTAGGGAGAATTGATCAACACCTCAGTACCTCAGACTTAATACATAAGTTGTATCCTTGTGATATAAAAACCTCAAGGATACAAAAATCAAAATACCTATGAATTGTGACTAAGATCAGCATGCACTCCAGGAATGCAAATGTTGTATCTACCATTTCTCTGATACCTCAGCCAGGTACAGATGTTGCCAAGAAGTACGAGCTTTAATGTAAAAGATTGCTTATTCTTACAGCATCTTCAGGTGTAATTTCCAATTCTTATTTACTTCCCTTGACACTCAGCTATGCTTCCAAAACCTACCCACCTTACTACACCTAATAAAATCCCGTTTCAGCTGTGTTTTATTGTCTTCTGATGGCTACCTAATTTTCATTAACCTTTCATTTTTTTAACTCTACTCTCCCTCATTTGTATTTTTTCTTCAATTTCTCCCTTCTGCTTTCATCTTCTTAGAACATATTTTTCAATATATATACACATATATATAATCCTGGTTTTATTCTGTCATTTACTGCCATTTTCTTACCATTTCCCTTTGCTTTTTTTGTACTATTTCCTCTTTTCTTACAATTTATTTAGCCTGTCTTACAAATTTTCCTGAGCTTTAGCATGCATTCTTTAAATTTAATCTTTCAAACGTAGGATTTTCTGAAGACATGGTTCAGAACTTAAATAATAGATTAAAATATGTTGAAAATATATTTTCAAAATATACTTTGACCTAAATAAATCTCAAAATTGGACAGCTAAAAAGACATCTTCTCCAGTGATATAGGCCAGATAAATAGATGAAATTCCTTCACTACAGCAGCCAGGTATCATGCAGGCAAATCCCAGGAATATTTTTCTTCATCATTTGTTACTTCAGAATTGATAAGCATTTCTTAGAGATAACCTCTCTGAAACCACCCAAAGGTACAAACCTAAACACCCTGTCCCTAGGAGCCACCAGTGACCCTTAACCAAAGACTCTGTAAAATTGGCTTTAACATCTTTGTTTCCATAAAAGTATAAGATTTATTCCAGCCTGTGTTTAAAATCTGTAACAAAACTATTATTTATAGAAAAGGCTCCAAGAAAATCCATCCTCTTTTTTTTTATTATTTTTTCTGACAAACCAATGTAATCATGCTGAAGGAACTGTGGAGTTAGTTTCACATATAAGCAAGGCTAACATGGGATTTTCAATGCTCTCTCAAATCCCCTAAAGTTTGTTTCAGAAAATTATTTTCTTTTACTAAAAAAAAATAAAAGTTCCCAATTAGCAATTTGTGACATTTTTCAATTTGGTAGAAATTTGTATGATTGCTAAAATATTTCTAAATTAAGGTTGTGGAACAAGTTTAGAACAAACTGTGTGAAGTACCTTTCCTCCTGTGTAGGTCTTTCTCTTCTCTTGCAAAAACTGATTTGATGTGTCCTATGAAGAAGTGTTGAAGGAAACACTTCAGGTGTCCACCTCCCTGTTTATTTTGTGGTTTATGAAACTCCAAGTGTTATGCTATCAAAGCATTAACTGTCAAACGTGAAGGAGGTTTGGTTTTGGGCGGGGGGGGGGGGGGGGGAGTATGTTGTTTGTTTTCCATCTTTCTTTAATTTGTTTCATTTTTCTGTGACATTCAGCAAAACATGCTGCCATTTAGCAGGCACAATGGGAAACCTCAAGGGAGACCAGAAAAAAGATTTAACACCTATAGAACACTAAAGTAAGTCTGAAAGTGTTTTCCAACACACCAAACCCCTGTTTGCCTCACATCTTGTATTTGCAGTATAAGGGATCAAGCATCCATTGTCTATAGAATTTGATGATCCTTTTTTTGTGTGTGGTGTCTGAGAAGCCTGGTCCCTAGGACTGAAATTAAATCAACATAAAAATTGTTCATATATAAAAGAAAATATAAACCACAGTAAGCTAACCTTCTGAGAAGACGAACATTTGTGATCATTTCTTACCTGTTTGTTTCCAGACTTGATTGGCTTGGTTATTATTTCTTTTTCTGCACTAGAAACATTTTTGTTGCCAATTTTGATACCAGTGAAACAAATATCTTCCCATTAAAGAGAGCGGTAAAATCTTTTTGTAAAGGTTGTAGGCAGATATGAAGCAAGAAGGCATTTTTTTTGTTTTTGAAGTAGGTGCCTATCAATGACTGATATGACATGAAAAAAGACAGTTGAGCTTCAATATTTGAAAACTGAAAGACATGTCTCAAATATGGCATTAACTTTTATAAAGTCTATGAAAACAGAGAATGAGTGGATAATAAAAGAAGAAAGAACAATCTGTAAAGTCAAACCTGATGCAATTATTGCCTTTTCCCTTCAGAAAAAAACCACATTTTCTTCAGAACTGTTTTTATAGAATATACAGATCATCAGAATTTCTAGGTCAAATCTTATTGATTTTTTGGATGTCTTGAAGGGCTCCACAAAAACTTCAGCAGTAGCAAAATTAAAAAAAAAAAAATTACTTCTAATTAATTTTGCCATTGAATCAACAGTTTGAATTGCAGTGATCTGCTAAAAATATTTCACATTCTACCTGTTTACATAAACATATTCTGAGTGATTCCTTTCATGGCTTCAAGGTAGTTTTAATACGTCTGACCAGATAATCTATAAGCACAACCTAAAGCACTTGCTATTGTGTAATTAGGGATAATATGTTGGTTTACTAGCTAAAGAAGGTTGCATCTTTAAGAGCTGTAGACTCAGACGGTTACAGGTATTAGCAATTTTATCTATCCAATTATTATATATTATTACAGAAATTATAGCCATTCAGCTCTGGAAGAGATACTTATAAAAACCTTTGCACACATATACAGTTAAAGGGGTAGGTAAGTATCAAGTCAAATTTCCAAAACTACCCAGATTTCTCACTCCTGTTTCCCATTCAGACTCAGGGACTAAGGAATGAATCCCAAAATTTTGACAGCTATTTCAAGATCTTAGTCCTCTTTTTTCCCATATTCTGGTATTAGGTAGTCTAACAAACACATCAGTTTTTGCAGATTTTCCAGCAAATTCATTCTGAACTTTTACGGGCAATTGAGGGTAGAATCTATAGAGGCACTACTGTTAAAACAGGTTATCGCCTTATAATGCCTTGACCAAAAGGGTGATGTAAAGTGAACTACAGCAGGTCAAGCAAGACCCTTGATAGTATCAACACAATATTTTGTATGGGAATGCTCCAGCCCAAAATGTTTATCACACCCTGCATGTCAGTTACAAGCACTTGTGGCTTACTGAACCTCTGAACAGCTGCTGCACAGCTGTAATTGATTTGTTTAAATCTCATTAAGACCTGTGTGTTTAAGAGTAATACCTTGCTTGGGTTAATTTGTATGAAATGAAAGAGGGGCTACCAACCTAAACAGGTGTCTACTTTGCTTAAAACAGCGGCACATACAAACGTTATCAGAATAGTCTTTGAATATGAGTTTAAGGATGACTCTTGTATATGAACAAAATCTGTTGGCACATTATTTACCTCATTAATCAACTTCAGGGATATGTCAACTGTTTTCTGCTTCATTTTTTCTTTTTTTACTGGTGGGAGAAAAATAACATGGTATATTCTTTGTATATGAACAATTTGCTTAATAGCATTAGCTGGCTCAATAAGAACTAGTTCAAAAAAACCCAAAATATCCTTGAGTTTTGGTTAGCCATTTCAGGTAAAATGGATAATAATGTTTTTCTTCCTCTCTTATTAAAAACTACCTAAATGAAAACAAATCTTGATCCTCAAAAATAAGGGCAGAGTGTTCATATAAATGCAGTTTTATATTAGAAAAAAATACTCCATTGGATTTTCATCTTCAAGTAGAAACTAGAATGTGGGGTAGGGAGAAGAGAGTTGAGATTTGTTCATTTAACAAATCAGATCTATGTGTTTATGCTCCTCACAAATTCATTTTGATTTTTAAAATTGGTTAAAAATAAGAAGGAAGGTTTTGCCAGAAAAACTATGTGTCTTTAAAGCAAACTGAGAGATTAGTAAAAAGAAATATAAAAGGTGATGAGAATAGGAATTCACTTTTCTGTGGACTTTCTGGAAGATAGGAAGTCCTACTGGCAGACAATAAATTAAAAAGACAGAATTATTCTATTATATCAGAATTTGTTTCTATGTTGTTAAGTTTGCTCAACATTTTGAGATTCATTTCAGCAGAAGAAGGTTTAGATCTCTGGGAACCAAACAGAGTTTTAAAGAAAAGTTAATTGACTCGCCTTTGTACAATACTGACTCTGTGGACCTTATGTTCACTAGTTAGCAGATGGGTTTTCTTCATAGTTCTTAACTGCCTATATTAATTTTAGTTTGGAGACAGATTGAAGAAACTTAGTTTTATTGGGTAGCTTTTCCTGGACATTTTCCAGTATCTACCTGTCCTGTGTTGTTTCTAGCCATATGTGAATGTTGGATCGTAGTTTACATCTCATAGTCTTTTCATTCAGTTACTTTGTTACATATGCATTATTTTTACACGAGCTTTTTCTACCTTAATTTTCTGATTTATACTTATTCCATCATTTTGTGGATGACTTTCAGTTACACCTGCTGCAATGAGTGTTTGAATTTAGGGGAAATTTTCCCTGAACTTCAATCATTCTTTTCTTCCACAGTTAACTTTGTCCACTCATACAAAAAATAAACAGATTTAAAGCATGGGAAAGAATGTGCAAAAAAATTCAGCAACTACTCCACTGTGGAATTGTGCTCAAGCTAACAGATGACATATTGGAAAGGAAAAAAAAAAGGTAATTTACACAGATAACAGTGCTTTTGGGCAGTTAATATTTTCCCTGTTGTGTTCTAATATCTAATGATATACTTACAAAATTATATAAACAATTCCCTGATAATTATTGAAGGAAAAATTTGTAGGTGTTTTAGAGTCAGCTAGGTCTAGTCTTTAACTCTTACTATTTTAGACAGAAGATCTGAACTGATATGAATTTGCTGTATTATATAGTAGTGTCCAGTAGGAGGAAACACTAACTATTTCTCACCAGTTCTGTATTTAATAAGAGACAACTTTGGTCAGAATCATGGAATTTGGACAGGGACTACTCCTAGAACCCACTTGACTCAGTGAATATATTTCCATTGACTTTCCATTGAAAATTTGGTCAAGCTACTACTTAGAATTAATAATGCAAATTTTCATGGCTAAAAACTTTCTTGTTTTTAAAGAGAAACTATAGACTAGAATGTTTGCTGAAATTTATCAAAAAAAGTAAAATTCTTGGAACATTTAAGAAAAAATGTTGTGATTTTTTTTTTCTGTAGAAATAATTTCTAAATGCTCCCCATCACATGGGAACAGAAAGCTGGTAATGAACTGTATAAAAAAAATCATACGCAAATTACATAACTCTAGTCTAATAGGAAGAAGTCCGTCACAGTGCTGATAAGTGATGTTATGTACAGTATTATTCTTGACACTGTTTTAATGCATTTTTCTTTCCTGAAAATCATTCAATTCTTAAGAAATGTCCACCTTTAATGTCAAATAATGGTGAAAGTTATAGTAAAAGTGACTTTAAACATAAAAAAAGTTGCAGTAGTTTAGTCTAAATAGAATCTTCATATTTGTAGAAAAGCTATTGTAAAAAGAAAGTGAATAACTTATTTGAACTGTCAGGTTAGTTTGCATATATCTTTCCCAGTCCCGTTTCACTGATTTTCCACATTTTTCTGCAGACCAGTCCTAGTTACCTTCTGTAGTGAACAGAAAGTACTCTTCAGGAGGATAGTTCAGTCCAAGAACAATTCCAAGAAAAAAAAATTCTCTACCAAGTTTGGGTCTAATACTATGCCCATATGCTTTGAACTTCCATACAGTCCCACACCTACAGTCACAGAATCACAGAATCACAGAATATTTGGGGCTGGAAACCTCTGACAGTCATCTAGTCTAAACTCCTGTTCAGGACAGGGTCAGCTAGAGCAGATTGCCCAGAATTGTGCCCAGTCAGGATTTAATATCTAGGAGGATGGAAACCCCACAGCCTCCCTGGATGACCTATTCCAGGGTCTAACCACCCTCACAATAAATAAATTTAAAAAAAAAAAAAATCTACCTTATGGTTAACTGGCATTTTCTGTATTTCAGCTTATGCTCATTGTCTCTTGTCCTGTCACTGAGCACCAGCGAGGAGTCTGGCTCTATCTTCTTTACATCTCTGTCCATGTCCCACATCAGGTAGTCATACACATGGATAAGATCCCTCCGAGCCTTTTCTTCTACAGGCTGAATAATCCCAGTTTTCCCAGTCCCTCCTCATGTGAAAGGTGCTCCAGGCCCTTAATCATTTTCTTGGCCCTGTGCTGGACTCACTCCAGTACGTCCATGTTTATCTTGTACTGCAGAGCCCAGAACTGGATACAGCACTCAGATGTGTCTCACCAGGGCTGAGCAGAGGGGAAGGTTCCCTTGACCTTCTGGCAATACTCTGCCTGGTGCAGCCCAGGAGGATGTTGGCCTTCTTTGCTGCAAGGGCACATTGTTTGTTCATGGTCAACTTATTGTCTGCCAGGACTCCCAGGGAGTTCTTCACAGATCCACTATCTGCTGGTCACCTTTTGGTAACTAAAAAACCACTGTTGTGCTGCTATTTCATTTGGACAATTTTAAATGGAAAAAAAACCAAACCAAACCAAACCAAACCAAAAGAACAATTTTTTATTTTTTTTTCAAGGGACACTGGACCGTTATATTTATACCAAGGAAGATCCAAACACAGCGTAGATGTGAGCAGTGGTTCACTTCACAGAGTACTAGTACTGAGTAGTGCTAAGACATGAAGAAAGCGGTAAAAGATGCTTCACAATTTTGTATTAAAAGTGGAAAGTTTCTTTGTGCTTTGCTAATAAAATTCATTGTGTGTAAAAAGTAGCCCACAAGGAAAGTTTAGAAACTGCTCCTTAGAAAGTGCTGTTGGCAGTGGACGATTGCTAAGGGAGCTTACCTGACAATGAACAGTTACATTTGGGAAAAGAAAAAATGCATGCTAGAATGTGCTTGAGTGAAAGGTGTTGAGAGGAGAGCTGCTTAGTGCTGGGTTTCAGGGCTGTATTTGAAAGTAGCTTTTCCCATATGCAGGTGGAAATTACTTTACAAGCTGATCTATCCAAGTAAGGGAATGTAACACTGGCTGGTGGAAATATTGTTCTAAGTCATCTGTGGCAGATGCTGGCTGAATGACTGCTGTTAGACACTGATGATTTCTGCCAAGGAATCCAGTCACAAAGTGCCCACATCATGGGCATGGTAGATGCCCCATCCTTGGAAACACTCAAGGTCAAGTTGGATGGGGCTCTGAGCAACCTCATCTAGCTGAAGATGTCCCCGGTCATTGCACAGTGGTTGAACTAGATGACCTTTAAAGGTCCCTTCCAACCCAAATTATTCTATTTCACCTCTGGCTTCTGGAGAGTTTTAGCATTTCCCCTTAGTAATGGCAGTGTTGTGTGTGCCCCTGCAAGACAGAGCTCCTGGTCCCATCACCTTTCCCAAGCATTTACTTTGGATTGCTTACTAGGATCCTCACAGGCTTCCTCAGACCCTACTGAAGTTTTGGACTTTCTAGGTTTTTTGTTTATTTCTTTGTTTGGTTGGTTGGGGTTTTTTTTTAATATTTCTTCAAATTACACTTAATGGCTATGGAAAATGCATACAGCAACCCATAGACTTTGTACCAAATTCCTGAACATACCATTGTTTTTCTCACTGAGAAGAGAAAGCAGAAAATAATTCATCATTTCTGTGGAAAGAAAGACACTCTACTCACTTCATTTATTTTTACCAGCTAGTTATTCCTATCGCCTCTCTTCTTGCTACACGTGGTGAAAATTGTCTCTAGTTTTCTCAACCAAATCCAGCTCTCTTTGACTGAGCTCAGCATTCTTCTGTCTCATTGCATTACTTGATCCTTCAGCCTTTCTTTGTTTAAATGGTCACATGCTCATTAAATAAATAAATAAAAAATCATCATATGTGGCAGGGTCTAGCTATATTAAAAGCATTTTCTGGAGAATTCCAGCCTCCTAAGTCCTTGTCAATGTGTGTTTCAAATATAAAGTTGTGACAAAGAATCTCCACAGGATTAGTTTATGACCATGATTTATTTTCAATTATGTATTGCTTGTTTTCTAAGACATTGTGGAAATTACTGCTTTTATTTCTGCTGGACAGCAAAAAAAATATGTAAATTGATTGCCTAACTACCACCATGTTTTATGAATTTCATCCATTATTCGGAGGCAATGTAGAAATAACCACCTCTAACCCATGTGAGACACACGAACGGGCCAGGTTCATGCACTGTCACCATGTAGTCACAGCACTAGAGTGAAATAAAGATGGGCTCCAATTCCAAATGTCAACAAAAATTGAATGTTTACAACACCATAATTTCATTGCACAAACAATTTTAAATGGGCCCATACCAAGAAATCCCTTTAAGTACCCTGACCAACCAAGGCACCTATGTATAAACATAATTTGTTAAATCCTCAGATTGAAATTATCATCTATGTATTTGATCTGCAATCAGGAGGTACCAACTCACAGTGATTTTATTAAAATGAAGTTTTGAATTGGTTCTTACAAAGTATTCTGCATGTTCTGTAATGTGGTATGTGGTCTGAGAGGTACTGTAGAGTACAAACTTCTTACACATATACATTTTAGGTTCACTGAATTCTTCTGGCTATGCTAGACTGATTTTTATCAGAGTACTTCATTTTATTAGAAAATCTAATAAAGATTGCTGTTTAGACAAACTCCTAAATTCTTTTTTTTTTTTTAATTCTCCTGGCATACAACATTTCCATGTTTAAAATTATATTAATATTGTAGGTTAACCCCGGTAGGCAGCTCAGGCCCACAGAGCTGCTCACTCATTCTCACCACAGAGAGATGAGGGAGAGAATCGGAAGGAAAGAAGTGAGAAAACTCGTGGGTTGAGAGAAAGACAGTTTAATAGGCAAAACAAAAGCTGCATGCACAAGCAAAGCAAAATAAGGAATTAGTTCATGACCATCAGCAGGCAGATGTTTAGCCATTTCCAGGAAAACAGGGCTCCATCACATGTAATGGTTACTTGGGAAGACAAACACTGTCACATCAAATGTCTCCCTATCCCCTTCTTCATCTTTCCCTGAGCTTTTATTGCTGACCATGCTACCATATGGTATGCAATATCCCTTTGGTCAGTTGGGGTCAGCTGTCCCAGCTGTGTCCCCCCCCAAATTCTTGTGTGCCCCCAGCCTACCTTCTGGCAGGGCAGCGTGAGAAAAAGAGGCGGCCTGGCCAGTGTGCAAGCACTGTTCAGCAATAGCTAAAATATCAGTGTGTTAGCAACTGTTTTGTTCACAAATCCAAAACATAACACCATAGGTTCTACTATGAAGAAAATTAACTCTGTCAATATATAGGTATAACATTTGTATTAACTCACACACACACACACAAAGTATATATATACACCCACTAGTTATATATACTATATATAGTGTATATATATAATATGTATGTAGTATATATGTACATACTTATTTAGTACAATTGAAATTATAATTGTCCAATGCAAGACTCATTACTAGGACAGATCTAAATATTAGAGAAAAAGAAAGAAAAATTAATAAAGAAATGGATACTGCTACGGGGTGGGGGAAGGAGGGGGGGAGCGGAAGAGGTCTCTGTAATAATAATGGGCATAAAATTTTTATGTACACCCTTCCTAGTTTCTGCCTCTTTTTCCGGTGTTATTCACTGGTTAATGGCTTCAGTCTGGTGGGTGTATAGCAATGTGATTTCCTCTTTGGGAAGTCTGTGATGTTGATGTTAGTGTTTTCTCCTTCCTCCTCTCCTTTGTCTTTCATGTTTTTCTCTTCCCTCTTAAACTCAGATGAAGCTATTTTTACATGTTTGCTGACTCATTTTACACTTTGCTCTTTCTGCATTAGTCTGCATTTCCACATGTAGTATATACGGTGCATTTTAGTTATGTTATTGAGTTTTACTCTCTATGTTCTTTGTTTTCTTTCTCACCTCTAAAATCTTATTTTATCAAGCTCCAGGTCTGCATTTCTTTAATGACCACAGCTGACTTGTTTACAGCTGTGGGTCCTCCAGTGCCCAGCCTGTGCCCCGTCTCTTGTCATTCCCTGCCTGTACTCCTCTGTATCCTTGCTACATCTCCACATCTCAAGGCTTCTGTTATTTTACCAGGTCTGTATTTCTCTACACTGAATCATTGTTAGAGTCATAAATATCTTGTTCTACACAGACAATCTTGCCATGACTTGTAGTAGTAACACTTGTTACTACTGTCTGCGTAAGAATAGGTAGCATCATGCAAAGGCAAGCAAAGCAAAACAAATTAGGCATAACTCCATTTTCAGAAGAAAACTAAATAAAACTGATAAAACCAAATAATTAAAGAAAGGCCAGACAGACAAGCCTGTAAAGCCTCACTCTTGAAGCCTTGCAAACTGCGTACAAAGCCTTTGGCCTATTACTAACGATGGCAATACCGCATTACTGTGGGCTACAGGGTTACATTATCATAGCTACCATCATATTAGAATCCAGTTGGGCAAAAGTGTTTCAAACTTAACAATTTAAGTTAACACTTTAAACAGCTAAAAAGGCACTCAGCCATGAAACAATGGTTAAAAAAAAAATACCCACAAGCTAAGATTTTTATGTCTTCCTGAAATGCAACAACAAGAAGGACCCTCAAAGACATGAATGTAGTGATCCCTCATCATACTATGGAGTAGGTACTTATACAACACAGTGGTTTGGGTGGCAGTGGCATTGGTTGTCTACATCTGACCCATGCTCTGCTATGTAGACTTGGTAGGTGAGCTGTAGCTTACTCTCTCATGAAGCTTAAGCTGACATACAGGAAAATCTACCTGGAAGTAACAAGAAGTTTCAGTGACTATCAATACCAAGATATACAAATAAATTTAAAGTCCACTTTTTTAAACTGGAAGAAAAATTCTTCAGAAGTGGTATATAAATGGAGTGTCTAGGGAAGTTCTAACCATTAGAAGAAGATGCATAAAACAGTACATAGAAGACTGCCGTGGTTTAACCCCAGCCTGCAACTAAACATCATGCAGCCACTCACTCACTCCCTCTGGTTGGGATGGGGGAGAGAATCGGAAAGGTACAACTGAGAAAACTCATGGGTTGAGATAAAGACAATGTAATAGGTAAAGCAAAAGCCATGCATGCAAGCTAAGCAAAACATGGAATGAATTCACTAATTCCCATCGGCAGGCAGGTGTTGCACCATCTCCAGGAAAGCAGGGCTCCATCACATGTAACGGTTACTTGGGAAGACAAACGCCACCACTCCAAGCATCCCCCCCCTCTTTCTTCTTTCCCCAGCTCTATATGCTGAGCATGACGTCGTATGGTATGGAATATCCCTTTGGTCAGTTGGGATCAGTTGTCCCAGATGTGTCTCCTCCCAGCTTCTTGGGTGCCTCTGCCTTCTTGTTGGCACGCCAGTATGAAAAGCTGAAAAGTCCTTGACTGCTTAACAACAACTAAAATATTAGTGAGCTATCAACATTATTCCCATCCCAAATCCAAAACGCAGCACTATACCAGCTGCTGGTAAGAAAATTAGCTCTATCCCAGCCAAAACCTGGACAAAGACAAAGACCTTTACACTGTATTACGAGTTACTCCCCCAAGACCTCTTAATTTCATAACCCATGATATTTTCTGCATTTCTGTTAAAAATTTTAGAAGCTAAAAAGAGTTTGGGGTTTTTTCCCCACAATTTTAGCTATAGTTCGTTAGATCTGAAATGAAATATGTCCTCTGTGACATTATTAAAAAATACTACATAGAAGGAAAGTTCAAAGCTAAGAAGTCAAGAGGATGATAAAAGAGTACACAAACACAATTTATCAGCAGTGACAAGCAGATCCTTGGTGTTGCAATTAGTAAAATATTAGTCAAATGTCTGAGATGGACAAATGAGTAAAGCCCATAAATATATATATGTATATAGGCCCAAATTTATTTTAAATACTCCTGAGTAACAAAATTCTTAGAAGTTCAATTAGATTCAAATTCTGTTATACTTCTGCTAAAAAGTCCACTGTATGTGGCTTATTAGCATAGGTAAGCTAATGAATTCTTGTCTGTTATTAATTTCTATTAATTTCACTTCAGCTTAAGCCATAACATGATGTAGAGCACAAAATTCACACACAAGACCTGTGCAAAAGCTATCCAAGAACTAAGCCTCAGACAAGGTTTGGGGAAATAGGAGTCAATCAAGGAAAAAAAATGCAGACAGAACCAAGATGTGATACCCAGGATGAACAAGAAGGAATAGTATCGACAGGCAGAGATAAAAGTTCTTTAAAAACTTCATTTGGAAATGTGGTTTGAGGGATAACATGGAAGTCAGGTGAGTGACAGCATCAAGATGTCACTGATAAACCCATTCAATGAACCCAAGTTAAAAGAGCTAAAAACGTAGCATGCAAATATTTAGTAGTGTTTTTTTCCTACTGTTTTTATGCTCAGCTGAGTGTGACTTAGGCAAACCCGCCTTTGCATGTTTTTAATACATTAAGTTTGATTCTGGGTTTAATTTTACTGATGTAAAGCTTGAGGGAATTTGGAAACCGGCCTCTTTCCTATTTGACTGAAGAAAAACAGACTATCTGTAGCCATTCACTACTTGCTAGTAATAAGAATGAACAGTTGTTATTCATGCTTCTGTAAAATGTTGTTGTAAAAAGTGATGTTGACATCAAGATGCCTTTGCAGAAAACTAATCCTAAGTGTTCTGATATTCCTTTGTTTCCCAAAGCAATTAGAGTGACAGTGAGATTATTTAAGATAGAACTAGGCTGGTCAAATCTTTTGAGTGAAAAAACACATTTACTTACTTTTTCAATACTGAAGTAATTAGCAAACAATGACAGAGTGATCATTTATTTACTCTCTGGGGATTTTCTTTTTCCTGGAAACTTTTCTTCATTGTTATCAAAACAATTTTAAAAAATGCCTTCTTTGCAGTTACAATTTTACCTCTATCTTTATTCTTAACATTATGTGTGTTAATATTATAATGAACATCTGTAAGTAAGTATGTACTTTGGCACATATTTTAGAACTTGAGAAAAAGTAGGAGAGATGAACACAGAACCAGGCATTAAGCCATTTTCTAGAGTAGAAGGGAGTATTTTTTTACGACTGTACCATATTATCATGTTTGTTTCCCAGCAACACATCTGTAGAATTAGGTTTCTTGATTTTCATTCATTTGGTAATTTAAACTGTAATTATGGTGAAGTTTGAATGACGGTTTCAATTTGCTTTTTTATTCCTTTGTTGCCTTCCAACTTCCCATCAGAATAGGTGACTGTTCACCCTTAGGAAAGGCCCAGGATTCAGGGACATTTTTATTAACTATTGAAAAACTTTAGCATCTTTTATTTAAATAAGTGGTTCTATAATAGGAAACACTGGCAGGGAAGCATGAAATGTAACTAGAGAAAGGAAAAACTGCCATAGTTTAAGAAGCTCAAGAAAAAATCTGTCAAGCTTTTGTGTCTCCCCTCCTCCTTTTCTTTCATTTCTCTTTCCTCTCCAGTAACAACTGCTGGAGCGTAATGCAGTCTTTCAGCCAAAGGAGGCACTAATCAAGGACGCAAATGGGGCCTAAAGCTGCAAATGAGGCTGAGGCACACTCTTAATGCATAAAAGCAATTAATTAAAGAAGAAGCAGAGGCTATGTGTGTAATGAGGACAGCAGAGGTAGGGGAGGTGATGTAAAGTGAAGGGACCTGTGATAAGAATTTGGACTGCAATGGCAAGAAAGTAGCTTGGCTATGAGGGTTTGTTAAGGGTCTCCAACGGAAGCTAGATTTAGAATCACAGAATCATAGAGTTGTCTAGGTTGGAAGGGACCTTTAAGATCATTGAGTCCAAAACCAAACTGCCAAAACCACCACTAAACCATGTCCCTCAGCACCATGTCTACCCGTCCTTTAAATACCTGGATGGATAATAATAAATAAATGGATGGCGATTCCACCACTTCCCTGGGCAGCCTGGTCCAATGTTTGATAACCTTTTCAGTAAAGAAATTTTTCCTAATATCCAATCTAAACCTCCCCTGGTGCAACTGGAGGCCATTCCCACTTGTCCTATCGCTCGTTACTTAGGAGAAGACATCGACCCCATCTCTCTACAACCTCCTCCCAGGTAGTTGTAGAGAGCGATAAGGTCTCCCCTCAGCCTCCTTTTCTCCAGACTAAACAACCCCAGTTCCCTCAGCAGCTCCTCATAAGACTTGTGCTCTAGACCCTTCACCAGCTTCATTGCCCTTCTCTGGACTCGCACCAGCACCTCAATATCTTTCTTGTAGTGAGGGGCCCAAAACTGAACACAGTGTTCAAGGTGGGGCCTCACCAGTGCTGAGCACAGAGGGACGATCCCTTCCCAAGTCCTGCTTACCACACTATGCCTGATACAAGCCAGGATGTTGTGGGCCTTCTTGGCTGCCTGGGCACACTGCTGGCTCATATTCAGTTTGGATAAAATAAATGCCAGATTTGTGGAAGGTTGGACTTGAAAAAATTGCATGAAATGCAGCCAGACTGGGTGAGAAGGCTGCCAAAGGCAAGAGAGCTGGTTTGCAGGAGGTGAGACAGGGTGCACATGGGGTCATAATGGGAGAAAGACATGGGCAAGAGAGGTGAGGCAGATAGGAAAATTGCCTCAGAAAAAGAGAAGGTGTGGATAGGTTTGAAACTCCCAATTAAATAATCTCAATTTCTTGATGTTACTACACTCTTCACTTATATCTATGCCAGATATTCACACACATTCTTAATGGTAAGACTCACTGTGAGATAAAGGTTTGTTGCAAAGCTGGAAGACTTTCCATAGGGCTCTCTGGGATCTCAGTAAAACATTGTTTTGATCCACATGATCATATGCATCATGTTAATCAAAAAGACAAGAAAATAACAAGTTTGCTGGGTAAATAATCTTCCCCGCCACCCAAAATTTGCTTCTTGCTTACTTCTTCTGTTTCCCTTTTTATATACTTAAAACAATCAGTACAAAAACCTCTCTATACTGAAGAGACATCAGGTTAACAGTAAGTCCATCCTATCTGTATCCCATCATATTTATGTCTAGCCAATGTTTATGTATATGGGGTATTGAAGTTACCTTTGAACTGAGTAAGTTTGGGGGGGGTGTTGGAAATGTTAATTAAACTGAGAAATTTCATTATAAATACAATTTTGATAAAGATGTAAATCTTGGTGTAAAAATGCTGAAGTTTATATTCTTGCAAGAAAGACTTATCCTTGACATCTATTGAAAATGCTCTTGTCTGCAGGTTTCAAAACTAACATTTTGAAAAGCTGACAGTGTTTTAATGATCTGGTAACTGAGATGTAATATATTGTTATATAATTTGGAAATACAGACCATGAATTGGGTAGCTCTATCTGCAGTTTGAGAGCTCTAGACTTTCTTCCTACTTTGCCTTATGCTTTATTTTGAAGTTATTCAGAAATACAAACTCCAATCTTTACAGGCTTGATGGTAATGTAATACTTTATTTGTTGACCTTTAGATGAAAGTGAGTTGTGTCACTTGGTAAAAACATTCATAGATAAAGCTTCAGGTTAGCAGATACTCCAAAAATGTCACCAAGTTGCTCCATATTGGAAGAAAGAAAGCAAGTATATCTATTTCAGATTCTCTTTAACAAATGTGTTGAGAAATCAAATTCAGTGCTCACTTTGAAACGGATATTAGAAAGAATCAGGTTATTTTACTTCCTTTTATGTAAATTATGAATATTCAGTTATATGACTTAGGTGATTATCAGGAGTGGGAGTCATCTCACCTAACTTAAATGCTTTAAAGGGAAAGTCTACTACTTTTTTTTCTTCCCATCGTTGATAACAGCTGCAGAAGATGATTCATTCTGTTTTCTTAAACCCCAGTCTTAAGGTTTGTGCTGGTTTTGGCTAGGGTAGAGTTAATTTTCTTCATAATAGCTAGTATGGGGCTATGTTTTGGGCTTGTGCTAGAAACAGTGTATCAGAGACATTTTAGTTACCGCTGAGCAGGGCTTACCCACAGTCCAGACCTCTTCTGCTTCTCACACCTCTCTAGCAGAAGGTGCTGGAGCTGCACAAGAAGCTGGGAGGGGATACAACTGGAACAGCTGACCAACTGTCCAAAGGGATATTCCATACCATAAGACCTCATGCTCAGCATATAAAACTAAGGGAAGAAGAAGGAAGGGGAGATATTTGGAGTTATGGCATTTGTCTTCCCAAGTAACCATTACGCGTGATGGAGCACTGCTTTACTGGGGATGGCTCAACACCTGCCTGCCAATGGGAAGTAGTGAAATAATTCCTTGTTTTGCTTTGCTTGTGTATGCAGCTTTTGCTTTACTTAATAAACTGCCTTTATCTCAACGCACAAGTTTTGTCTGTTTTACTCTTCTGATTCTCTCCCCCATCCCACTAGGGGGGAGTGAGTGAGTGGCTGTGCGGTGCTTAGTTGCCAGGTTGGGTTAAACTATGATGAGGTTAAACAAAAAACAGATTAAAGTGCTTCTTTCTCTTCAGTATGTCAGAAGGATCTGGCAAGACCATCTTAGATGATATTCTTAATTCTTAGTTGCCTTAAGTAACACAAAATGAATGCCTTACCACATCAAATGGAAAATTATAGAAACGTCTTTCTTTTAAGACAAAATAGGGACGACTGGCATTTTCTGTCATATTTTATATGATTTAATTTGTATTTTACTTCTGAATACTTTGCTTCTTTCAACACTGTTCCAATTGAACTTGCTATTTTCCCTCTTTAAGGATTTCTTTCCACCATCCACTTTATTTTTCTTCCCTTCCTCTCAGCTGTTATCCTCTGCCAGAGAGCAATTTCTCTGACTCCGCTGTTCACAGATACCAGTGAGTTTACCATGCTCCTCCTAGTAAAGACATAGCACAGTAACTCATGTAACCTTTAGATGTGTATGGTCACTGTGATATATTGTATAGTAAGCTATATCTGATATGTCTGGCAAAATATGTACATAAATTGGCATTTTCCATTTAACTTTTTTTTGTCTTCGTGCATGTTAGCCGAAGCAAACAATGTTCTGTCAAACTCCATTGAAAATTACCTGTTGAGTGTATTTAAGGTTCTACATGTACTTCTACCTGGCTCCCAGGAGCCATGCAATAGTAATTCTACGCTCTCTTTGGTTAATAAAGTTGTAGAGTTCAGCTCTATAGCTTTCTGAATGAGTGCTCTAACTAGTATAGGAGCATACAAGAAGTGTTTAACTGAGCCAATGCTGTGAGAAGCGGTAACCTTTGATGCAAGATCATTGCGGGAGTTTGAACAGAGTATATACCTTTTACATTGCAGCCCTAGAAGAGTTTACTTTCGTGACGGCAGGGCTTTTTGAGGCAGACTCAGAAGTCTTTTCAAAGTACTGGGGGAACACAGTGGCATAAAATGGAGGATGACATTTGTTAGGGGGACTATTATTGCACTGGCAATCCCCGTACATTGGAGTTTAGTTAAAGGGTTAGGCAAAGGGAATGTCACTCTTCACAACTAGGATATTGGGTGATATATCAAGTGAGTTATTTTTATTAGAAAACTGTAATAGAAAACTTCAAAATTTACAAAAATTCAAAAAACTGTTGATAACTGTTGATTTTGTCTTTTAGTTGTTTTTTCTCAGAACAAATATTTAATATACTTTGTGTCTTAGTTACTCAGTACTAAGTGCTGCATTTTTTCTTGTAGAAACAAGCAATCTATCAGAAATATATCTTGGACTTTCTGTATAAGCAATCTTAGTCTTAAAATATTAGATTAATCGTGACTTGAAGGTGAGGTCATCCCTCTTCATTAAACTCAGTTGTGAACTATTGAGACAGGAAATGCTCCTCCTGAAGAGTTTGTATACCTCATATCATGATAAAGTCTTGATCTTCTTAGGGTTGCTGTGAATCTGTAAAATAAACACCAATCAAATTTTCAATCTAGCAAATTTCATTGAATAAAAAAAATAGATACATATATACAGATGCATAGTACTAATTTTTATTTCCAGTTTAAAAAATGGCTCTTTAAAATGACATTAGAAAGAAATTCAAAATCATACTAACAGACATTAAAAATTCTGCTATATCTGTGAAGTCCATAATCTCTGAAGAGCTCTACAGGTACGTTGAGTTTTGATTTTTAGTAGAATTATTCCCAAAGTGCTGTGAACATTATTGTTCAGAGTAGTGAAAAAAAGGATGTTGTGATATGTAAGTACTAACGGCATGTCATATCAACATCAAAGGTATCTGAGAGACATAAAAAGAAACCTGGTAGAAAATATGAACTTTTCAGTAGTGCCTTGTGTATACCAATTTCTCTCTCCATTGGCCTTATTATTCATAGTACATAAATGGAAGATGAAGAAGCCAGGGAATAATGGAGAAGAGGAAAATAGAAAATACCTTATTTCCCCATTTCCTCAAATAAAACACAGAAAATTAATTTTTTTGTAAGAATTAATTATCCAAGTTATTACTTTTAACTTGCTCTTTTAAAATCATTGAATTCTGATGGATTGAAAGTTACTGTGTGGTTGTAGAAAAAAGCTAGATAGATTCCTGAGCTGGACATTTTCAAGATAAAGGATTTGTTGATAAGAATTTAACCTGAGATGTTGTAGCCATCAAGAAAATGATTGGCATTGGCATTGGCTCTAGGCTACATTGTTGATTACAAAGCAAAGTAAGAGGGCACATTAATTAGATGTTTCAAACCATTTCTAGATTTCTTTATGTCATGGTTTAACTTCAGCCAGCAACTAACCACTCACTCTCACTGGGTGGGATGGGGGAGAGAATCGGAATGGTAAAACTGAGAAAACCCGTAGGTTGAGATAAAGACAGTTTAACAGGTAAAGCAAAAGCTGTGCACACAAGCAAAGCAAAACAAGGAATTCATTCACTGCTTCCCATCAGCAGAAAGGTGTTCAGCCACCTCCAGGAAAACAGGGCTCCATCATGTGTAATGGCCATAACTCCAAATATCTCCCCTTCTTTTTCCCTTAGCTTTATATACTGAGGATGATGTCTTATGGTATGGAATATCCCTTTGGTCAGTTGGGGTCAGCTGTTCCAGATGTGTCCCCTCCCAATTTCTCGTGCACCCCAAGCCTGCTTGGTGGCGGGGCAGTGTGAGAAGCAGAAAAGGCCTCGACTGTGTGTAAGCACTGCTCAGCAGTAACTAAAACATCTCTGTGTTATCAATGCTGTTTTCAGCACAGATCCAAAACATAGCCCCATACTACTTATTATGAAGAAAATTAACTCTACCCCAGCCAAAACCAGCACAGCTGACAATGGGAAAACTTAAAATTATTTTTAATATGAGATTTATATTTATTATATCCTTCAAAAAATATTTGCCTCATTTAAGAATAAAAATTGTAGTCTGTTACTCTGCATCTTAATTAAATGTTTTCAGATTTATTTCCAGGGCTCATTTTTAGTAATTATGTTACATTTCAGTACCTATTCTCATATATCTTACATTTTTGCATTTGAGCTTTAGTGACATCTTTGTGAGGAAATTCCTGAATAAAACCTCTGCAGATAAGAACATTTCCTAAGCTATCCATTCAAGTAAGTAAGAAATTAAGAGCTCTTGCCTTGCTCTCCCTCTGAAACCTAATATTAGGACCTACTGATAATCTTTCATCTTGACAACTGCAATCACCTCCTCTCTGGCTCTTACAAGTTACCACCTTGCTTCCTTGTCCAAATGACTCCCCCTAAGAGTATCTTACCTACATATTGCTTTGACCAGTCACAAAAAGGTTCTGTAAGATTTAGCAGGGACTAAACTATCAGGACCCTATAGAAATATAATAAAGTTTTATTATAGCTATTCTGAAGTGTATATCACACAATAGAGTATTGTGTTCTTTTAAAAAAATCTAAAAATAAGAAGGTGAAATAATGGAATAGTCTATCATTTACATAATTTCTTTTGTTTGTTTTTTTGTTTGTTTGCTTTTTGGTTTTTAGATGTTCTTTGATTTACTCGTGTCCTTTCCCCTTCACTGAAGAAGGGGACTTCTCAAAGAAGGACTTCTTCAGGATGAATTAGACCGAGATCAGGAAAAGGAAATTTTAGAGCTTCTGTTAAAAATATATGTATTTATAGCTAAGGCAGTCAAGGATTTTTTCCAATGAATCCTTTAAAATAAACTCAAATCTGTATTTTCTGTGTTTAAAACCTTTTCAGTTTCTTTTTTTACAGTAAAATGAAATTTGAAGTTGCTGAAATTCCTGCTTCTGTGTTGTAGATAAAAATCAATGATTTCCTAATTCAAAGTAAATTTTCATTTCAAATTCAAATTTAAATTAGTATATTTTTAAAAAGTTACCAGGAGACTTATACAGTGTCTCCACTTGTCTATCTCCATCTTTTCAAAATGTTGTTAAATAAGAATACTTTTTCATGAAAAGTTAAAGGATGCCATGTGTAGCAAGTTAATGGGTGAATATTCAGTATACTAATCACATTAATTTCTTATATTCACATACCTGGTGTGGGATTCATCTTGCATAAATGTATGTCTAAGTCAGTCAAACAAGGATATTGTCATAGTTTGTGGAGTTAAACAGTTAATGCCAACTTAAAATTTATTCAAATACAGAATATCAGTCTAATATAAGATATATTAATAAAACCAGGACTTATTTCTTTAAATCAAATGTATTACATTACAAAAGTCTCTGGGTGCCTTTGTTTAGGCAACTGTATCCGATCCTCATCCTCCCAGCCTCTGGCTCCTTCTGGTTACTGGTCCAAGAACTTTCTATATATTAAGAAATCATTGGCTTTGTTCCAGGAGTATTTTTTGTGTTTTCTCAATGAAGATTTCATATTCTTCCTGATAATTTGTCTATGTTTATGTATGTTTGCTTCTAAATAAATATTTCAAGACAAAATATTGACCGAATATATGAAAAATCAATCATATTTTACACCCTTGCAGTGTATTTCTGGTCTTTCTGCTCCAGCATTCCTGGAGATCTCAACACACAATTTCCCAGGTAGAATGACTAGACAATCTGTTAAAAAAATATATAAGATAGTCATTTGATCAGAATTCAAACATTTGTGTTTAATACACAAGATAAAAGTCTGTAAACTAAAACCGCCAAACTTGGCAGCCTTGCAAATGTTGCCATCTTGTTTACTTATGTCAAGTAGAAGTTTGTGTCTTTTTATTTTAATATACTTCCCTGTATTCCCATCCATACTAAACATCTGGTCACAAGTGGTGTTCCCCACGGCCTGATACTGGGACCGGTTCTGTTTAATATCTTTATCAATGACCAAGACAGGGGGATCGAATGCACCCTCAGTAAGTTTGCAGACAACACCAAGTTAGGTGGGAGTGTCGACCTGCTTGAGGGTAGGAAGGCTCTACAGACGGATCTGTACAGGCTGCATAGATGGGCCAAAGCCAATGGTATGAAGTTCAACAAGGCCAAGTGCTGGGTCCTGCATTTGGGTCACAACAACCCCATGCAGTGCTATAGGCTTGGAGAAGAGTGGCTGGAAAGCTGCCCAGTGGAAAAGGACCTGGGGGTGTTGGTCGACAGCTAGCTGAGAATATGAGCCAGCAATGTGCCCAGGTGGTCAAGAAGGCCAACCGCATCCTGGTTTGTATCAGGCATAGTGTGGTAAGTAGGACTTGGGAAGGGATCGTCCACTTGTGCTCAGCACTGGTGAGGCCCCACCTCGAATACTGTGTTCAGTTTTGGGCCCCTCACTACAAGAAAGATATTGAGGTGCTGGTGCGAGTCCAGAGAAGGGCAATGAAGCTGGTGAAGGGTCTAGAACACAAGTCTTATGAGGAGTGGCTGAGGGAACTGGGGTTGTTTAGTCTGGAGAAAAGGAGGCTGAGGGGAGACCTTATCGCGCTCTACAACTACCTGGGAGGGGGCTGTAGTGAGGTGGGGTGGATGTCTTCTCCCAAGTAACGAGCGATAGGACAAGTAGAAATGGCCTCCAGTTGCACCAGGGGAGGTTTAGACTGGATATTAGGAAAAATTTCTTTACTGAAAAGGTTATCAAACATTGGACCAGGCTGCCCAGGGAAGTGGTGGAATCACCATCCCTGGAGGGATTTAAAGGACAGGTAGACATGATGCTGAGGGACATGGTTTAGTGGTGGTTTTGTCAGTGTTAGGTTGACGGTTGGACTCAATGATCTTAAAGGTCCCTTCCAACATAGGCGATTCTATGATTCTAAACACCAAGTTTTCCACCAAAGGTATCAATTGTTTAATTTCTATTTATGATATCATATAGATTAACAGAATGAAAATATGTTAAAAATTAGAATTCGAATTCAGACAGACATGGCATGTGATTGAAAAGCAGTGTGAGGTAAATACAGAGGTACAATTCATGTGTCTTTGTAGCACTTGCAACTTTCACTGTGCAACTTTTGTTTCAGGGCAGAAGAATTTGCAAAATCCTTCCTTTCTGAACAACAGTGAAGATGTTTTGTAGAATTTGGGTTTTATATTAAGCTTTGTAAAACATTGGGACCAGCACTACTTTTCTGTGCTTATCTTTGCACCACCTTGTACATTAAACTCTTCTCTCTCTCTACTTATAAAGCACTCATCTGTGCAAAGAATATTATCCAACAGAATGATTAAACTGGCTCAAATGTACTTTCTGTAGAAAAGAGGGGGGAAAAAAAAACCCCACCCCCCCCCAGTTTTGCAAGAAACTCATGAATTAAAATCATCTTTTGCAAAATGAAACTGCAAAGAAAACCACAGGTAAGGGAAAAAAAAATTAAAAAGCAACTTGGAGTTTGTTGCTAGGAACATCTTAGTGCAATGAGCTATTATACAAATATTTTTACAAGAATTTCTGTTGGTTTGTGCCCATTATATCCATAAAATATATATTAAAAGGAAATAAGCTGAAAAGTAGAACATTGTTATCAACTGTGTTACTGACTTGAATAGGATACTTGACATGATTTGAGATTGCTCTTGGATTACTACTATAAATTGACATTTTTCATGTTTAGTATTTATATTATAAAATAAAGAGGTATCCATTTTCTTTGCTTTGTTTTTTCAAAGACATAGATGTTTTTTTACATGGAACTGAGACTACAGCTACTGTAAATACTAAAGGAAATAAATGTCTTAGTATTTAAAATTTTTAATTCTATTTATACTTGCATAATATTTTCATGTAGCAAAAAATAATTTAGCCATTAGATGTGCAATTCTTCATGGTGGGAGTTTTAGCAGCCTAGAAATTACAATCCTGATTGTGTTTTTGTGTTTTTCCTCTCTTCTGGGAAATAAAGTATTTCTTTTGTTTCCATTCTTATAGAAAATGACCAAAGATTTCTAGTAGGCAGTTTCAGTCAAAATTCTCTTCAATTATTTGTTATGTGTTCCACAGATATTGTCATGGAATAAGTTCAGTTAGTATATCCCTACCTATTGCTTTTTTTAGTCTGGGTGATCTTTGAATTGGTGTTCCTTGTGTAGTGAGTAATTAAACATAGTAGACGGTAGTCGACAATGTCTGTGAGATTTTAAAAGAAATATATGTTAAACTTTCAAAATTTTCAGCATATTTCTAATAATGTAGTCATAATTGTCATCCTGTAGTTCCCTCCAATATATTACAAAAAGACTACATCTCTGCTTGAAATACTTTAGTTCATTATAGATGATTAATAGAGTGATTACAGCTCATACTTGAAGGCTGACATTTGAAATCTCATTGCTGTGTCATCTTTAAGGAAAGAAATTATTATCATAATTTCACAATATATTTACCATTTTATCTCTGAGTCACTTAACTATACTGATTCCTTTCTACCTTCCAGAGGTCCTGTGCAGTATTACTTTTCATTTAGCTCCATCAGAGCATGCTGTATAGTCATAAGTATAAAGAAGAAACGTATAAGGCACCTGACTGCTTTTGGAACAGGAAATCTGAGTTCAATAAAGCCCACTTCTGAAAAACTGCATATGATGTTTTTTCTCATGTGCAGGTAATGAAAAGACTTTGTGTGTTTCACTACATCAAATGAACATACAGAAGACTACGGGACCTGACAAGACGTACCCTAGAGTCCTAAGGGAATTGGCTGATGTATTTGCCAAGCCACTCTCCATGATACTTGAAAAGTCATTGCAGTCAAGCGAAGTCCCCGGTGACTGGAAAAAGGGAAACATTGCACTCATTTTTAAAAAGGGTAGAAAGGAGGACCTTGGGAACTACCAACATGTCAGACTCATCTCTGTGCCTGGGAAGATCATGGAAGCTATGCTAAGGCACATGGAAGACAGAGAGGTAATTCAAGACAGTCAGCATGGCTTCACCAAGGGCAAGTGCTGCCTGACCAAGCTAGTGGCCTTCTATGATGGAGTGACTACATCAGTGGACAAGGGAAGAGCTACAGATGTCATCTATCTGGACTTCTGTAAGGCCTTTGACACTGTCCCGCACAACATCCCTCTCTCTGAATTGGAGACATGGATTTGACGGGTGGACTGTTCAGTGGGTGAGGAACTGGTTGGATGGTCGCATCCAGAGGGTAGTGGTCAACAGCTCAATATCTACATGGAGACTGGTGACAGGTGGTGTCCCTCAGGGGTCTGTACTGGGACTCTTCAATGTCTTCATCAATGACTTAGTGGGATTGAGTGCACCCTCAACAAGTTTGTGGACAACATCAAACTGAGTGATGTGGTTGACATGCATGAGGGATGGGATGCCATCCAGAGGGACTTGGACAAGCTCAAGAAGTGGGCCCATGTGAACCTCATGAGGTTCAACAAGGCCAAGTGCAGGGTCCTGCAGCTGGGTCAGGGCAATCCCTGGTATCAGCACAGGTTGGGGGATGAAGGGATCAAGAGTGGTCCTGCCGAGAAGGACTTGGGGGTACTGGTGGATGAAAAGTTGGACATGAGCGGCAACGTGCATTTGCAGTCCAGAAAGCCAACCACATCCTGGGCTGCATCAAAAGAAGCATGGCCAGCAGGTCAAGGGAGGTGATTCTGCCCCTCTGCTCTCATGAGACTCCACCTGGAGTACTGTGTCCAGCTCTGGACTCCTCAGTACAAGAAAGACATGGACCTGTTAGAGCAGGTCCAGAGGAGAGCCACAAAAATGATCAGAGGGATGGAACACCTCTGCTACGAGGACAGGCTGAGAGAGTTGGGGTTGTTCAGCCTGCAGAAGAGAATGCTCTGGGGACACCTTCTTGTGACCTGTCAGTACTTAGAGGGGGACTACAGGAAAAAACAGGGAGGGACTCTTTATCAGGGAGTGTAGTGATAGGACAAGGGGTAATGGTTTTAAACTGAAAGAGGGAAGATTTGGACTAGACAGAAGGAACAAATTTTTTACAATGAGGGTAGGGAAACACTGGAACAGGTTGCCCAGAGAGGTGGTAGATGCCCCATCCCTAGAAACATTCAAGGTCAGGTTGGACAGGGCTCTGAGCAACCTGATCTAATTGACCCTACTTATTGCAGGGGTGTTGGACTACATGGCCTTTAAAGGTCCTTTCCAAGCCAAACTATGCTATGGTTTTTTGATTCTATGATTCTATGAGTTACTGACATCCTTTGTTGCCTTTAGGCCAAAATTTCAATAAAACAAGGGAATGAATAATTAGAATCAACAGAAAGGTTGATTTTTGTCCTCGTGAGACCCCACCTGGAATACTCTACCCAGCTCTGTAGCCCCCAGCATAGGAAGGACATGGACCTGTTGGAGCAAGTCCAGAGGAGGGCCACAAAGATGATCAGAGGATTAGAGCACCTCTGCTATGAGGACAGGCTGAGACAGTTGGGGTTGTTCAGCCTGGAGAAGAGAAGGTTCTGGGGAGATCTTATAGCAGCTTTTGAGTATCTGAAGGGGGCCTATAAGAAATCTGGAGAGGGACTTTTTACAAGGGCATGTAGTGATAGGACTAGGAGTAATGGCTTGAAACTGCAAGAGGGAAGATTTAGATAAGATGTTAGGAAGAAATTTTTCACTGTGAGAGTGGTGAGGCACTGGAACAGATTTCCCAGGGAAGCTGTGAATGCCCCATCCCTGGAAGCGTTCAAGGCCATGTTGGATGGGTCTTTGAGCAACCAGGTCTAGTGGGAGGTGTCCTTGCCCATGTAAGGGGGGTTGGAACTAGGTGATCTTTAAGGTCCCTTCCAACCTAAACCATTCTATGATTCTATGATTATTATCAATGTTTCCTCAAAAAAAAATTGATATAAAGAAGTATCTCTATTTCTTTAAATGCAATTGCCCTTTTCAGTTATTTAAACTTGTAAGATCATTCAGATATTCCTGATTTTTGATTCTCTAAAGCGTTAGTGGAAAAATCAAATAATTTCTTTTAGTCTGCTTTCTCAAGGTAACACAAATCTACTTTGCATTTGCAGAGTGTGTCCAACTATCTGCCATTTCCTTCTGTCTTTACTCCAATTTTCCCTCAAGCATTTTTCAAATATAAATATCTGTACAGAAGATAAATGACCACAGTGAGTAGAATCCTATGATATAAATTCACTTCTATATAGCTATCAAAGAATATATCAGAGGGCAGAATCAGGGATAAATAATGAATACATTTCAAACCTCTAAAAAACCTCTGTCATCCCCAAGGCACTTATCAATTGTGGTGCTCTGACCCCTCTGTACTTGACTGTGAATAGTGTTCAGCTGCATTAGCAATTCCTACATGAGCATGTTGCACATTTCACATCATCCTTCTCTGCTTCACTAGAGGGACATCAACCACACTAGAGTGAAAGACCATAGTAACGTGAACAAAACTTTCAGTGCTACCTTCATATCTCTCTGTTTAGCAAAGATAAAATAGAAGGACTTCAACAACTTGTCATGTCAGAAAGGCCAAGAGAAAAAGCCTTCCCCATAGTTGTAGCTTGGAGCTTAGTGTGATTTTTTCATGTTTCATTAGTGCAGGAAGGATAGTTGGTCTATCTGGAAAACTGAAGTAAAGGTAAAACTCATCAAGAAGGAACAGACTTTCTTTGTGTAGGGCAGACTGTGAGGTAGTAAATTGTAAAAAAAAGCTATGCATCCTAGATGAGATAGCCAGGCTTAAAGGGTTCCAGGATTGGCTGTGGCATTATTGTTACCTGACTTTAACCAGCTAAAATATAACATTTGGGTTTTGCTGGTCATGTAGGCTCTTTTGTGATCAAAGAAAAAGGACAAACACTCTTATAAGGAGATTCATCCACTCATCTTAGACAGATGTCTTTTGATGGAATACACTCCACTGAAAAGTGATTCATTTCTCTTTGTTGACTACAGAAGGATCATATATGAATAATTTAGTGTAAGTGATAGTTTTAACATTACTGTACTTTAACAAGATGAACAATACAGAAGTGAGAGGAAAATACCCAATGACCATGATTTCATCTATACTCAATCTTGCCTCATACTGTACTATAATACAGCTTTGTATTAATGTTTAGAAGCACATAATTTTAAGTGTCTTTAGTCTATACATGTAATGGATCTTCTTTTACAGTTGATTTCTCCATACTTGGGAAGTTGACAGTATTTCTGCACATAAAAATACTACAATTCTAGTCCAAATGGCTTTTAAGCCTCTATTTGAAGAGTAGAACCCAGATTACTATTGAATTGGGATAAAAAAAAATGTTCTACTTTGAATAAAAATTTTGCTTAGCTTGAATTTGTGTGGATCCTGCCTACATTTCTGGATTTGAAAAAGCATCTGGGACTGAGCTGCGGGAAATGTTTATCTGGAAACTTGATTCCCTCTAACATACCTTGCCAAACCTACAAATATCAGCCCAGAACCATGATATCTGGCAAAATTTACGTGATGCTATTTCTAGACACTGAAGAAATCTCCAATTTCACCAGTAGGAGCTGGCACAGGGCCTGCCACTACAATTTCATTCTGCAATATCCATTTTCCTTAGTCTAAACAAACCAGTGTTTTCAGCCCAAGTCAAGACAGTGCAGAGTTTTGTAACACAGTCATTATATCCATTCATGCAAGCTCTTTTTCAATGTTTAGTTGACTGAGACTTTAACCCTATGTTGCATACATTTTTCGTATTTATGCCTTTCATTTTCAGCTTGTGGAACAGTGAGGGACCCTTGCATCATCTACACCAACTTCTTGTATAGCAATGACAATAAGTCTTCTGCAAAATAATTTTGGTGTATATTAAAACTTATTTATCACAGGAAAAAAAAACCAAAACAATTAGAATAAATGATGAAGAATCATCTGTAATATTTGTTAAGAAGAATCAGTAGTTAATTGTAGAAGAAAACTGGGAACTGATAAGGAGATTCAGAAAGACTGCTTATGTTAACAGAATAAGAAAATGTTTTTTCCAGGAGTGTTCTAGTGGGGAACATGGGAAGATTTCATTTGTCAAGGTTATTGTAGTAATCAACTACAAACTACCATATGATAAAGTCTCAATGGATATATTGCACAGAAAGAACTTGGATGTGAGGATCCAAAGTGAAGTTCAAAGTATGATATCCATTTTTCCTTTTTCTTATTAGAGCTTCTTAATAATTTTAAGGAGTCTCAGCACTTATCAGGTACTAAACAAGGATTAAAAAGATAGAGTGCTAGCATCTCTCTGACTTTTTATAAGGATATTTTATGGTTTTGCATGCAACTCATTCAGCCTTCAGATTCTGTAAGAATGTTAGCTTTCATTAGAAAAATCAAATTTTAGTGTCATGACTGAGGTGAAATATGTCAAAGACATTCTGAAGACTGAAAAGCCAACTGGAGAATAGAAATTACCACAGATGTAGAATTTAAATGAAAAAAAAAAAAAAAAATCCTGAACGTCTATGTCATATGTGGACCTAAGTCATAACTCTTGGAATTGACAATACTGATAAAATCTTTTACTTTTCTTCTTCTTCCAAAGCCTTGGGGAGAAATAGCTAGATTCAGTTGCAAGTTGGGAGCCATTGCTCCAAACCTTATTCCATCTTCTTCTGTCTCTCATACACAATAGTGATTCCTAGTCACATCCTTTTTTCCATATAACATCTCCTCTCTCTCCTTTTCTGGATGATTTGGTTTCAATCAGTTACTTAAAAAATATTACATTTTCTCTGCTCTTTACCCTAATTTAAACTATTTCAATATAATGAGAAAGTGAGAAGAAAAAGAGCATTTTGTATTTTTTTTCTGACTTCTACAAATTTGTCTGAAACATTTAAGGAAACACAAAGTTTTGTTTCTATTACATGAGATTAATTTTATTTTTATTTTTTTGCTTAACATCTTTAGAATGTCTATCAAACTGTGAAGAGCTGTCAGTGCTATCAACCCTCCAAGCTAGTCTTATAAAACTGTATATTTCATGGAGCTTTAAAAAGTGTAACTGAACTAATTTAAATACTGGCAGTTCAAAGTTCTTAAAACAGTCTTTAAAATGGGAGGATTATTAATTATAATCACATCTGATTTGCAGGCATAATCTTCATATAGTGTATTTTATTAGTTTAGCATGTTAAGCCAGGTTATAAAACCAAAGGAACATCGTCCGGGAAAGTTATTGTCTCAGAATTTGAGTCCTTCAGAATCCCCAGACTGCAGTGCTCCTGACAGTCACCCAAATGTGCATCTTTTGTGATTCTTCTGTCACAAAATTTGCCATGGGTATATAGTACCAAGCCAAAGGAAATGTTTAAATTGCTGTTATATAGTACTGATGATCTGTCAGCACACATCAGTCAATTCCTGCCTCCTTGTTTTAGTTGTCAGGCAAATATGTAGCTCAAATGAAATTATAAATTCCAATTGTCTGAAATGACACAATCACACCTTTGGGTTACTTTACAAGATGCAGCACAATAAGAGAACCTAATTATTTCACTGTGCTTACATTCAGTATACCAATTTCTCTTGACTTATGATATTAACATATAGAAAGGAGGAGGCATAACGTATCTGAGGGCTGCTAAGATGAGACAGAATTCAGTTGCCAAGGGGGCAAGACCGTTTGTGCCTACTGAGAAAAGTGTCTGGGGGACAGCATCATGCAGGATGCTCTCACACATCTTCTGTGAATGCTGCATGACCAACATCATGTAGGGAAATGCAGGCAGGATGGGAAACAGGGTGATGTGAAGTTTTCCATCATATTCTACTTCACTGAGTTGCTGCTCAGATTGCTAACTTCTATTTTTCCCCCAGCATTTGCAGAAAACACTTGGAAAAACAAGCTGAACATGAGTCAGTACTATGTTATTGCAGCAAAGACGTCCAAAGGCTAAATGACTATATTAGCAATAAAAAGGAAATAATGTATTTTAATTAAGGATAGTAAAAAACAGAGCAAAACAAAACACCTAAAAAACAAATTTACCCTTGGCATCCTGTAGTAAAGCTCTAATGACATTATTCACAGGTGAAAAATAAGAACTTACCATAAAAGCAAAGCAAGTCAGTGAAGTAGAGTATGATACAAGTTACGAATTCCAAATACCCCGAAAGTATGTCATTATGTCATGAATCTGCTAAAGACACGTTTAGAAAATAGTGTCGGAGGCTTTCCAAGATAATATTTACTGAGTGCTTTGACATACAGTAAAGAGATTTTTTTTGCCCTTCAAGGTTGCTCTTATTTTAAAGGACATGTAAGCTTGTGCAAAGGAGCTGAAAAATACTTGAGGAAAAGTTAAAGTATTTCCTGCTAAAGTTCCTGATAATGAAATAATAATACCTTTTTCTTCTGAAAGTCCTATTTTGAATGATTCCTTTCCTGTTCTTTGGGTTTGATAGATGTTGGAATAATGTCTGTGCAGCAATGCTATAAAAATAACAGGAAATCACGGAATGGTGCAATCCTGTTTGAACACCTCAGCATAATTTAGTCAGTACAGCCTTACATTGTTTATGAAGTTACCTTTTAGCAACATTTGCTTTTAAAGGAAAAAAAAATCACTAAAAACTCATGTAATCCTTTTTCTCAAACGTGGAAATTTCTCCCGAACTAGATGATCTAAAATTCAGGAACAGTTGTATTCAGTACCTGGTAGGACAAAACTTATACAGAGATAGTAGAAGTTTTTGGTCCTCACACATACTCAGTAGGGTAGGACGCTTCACCCTATCTTCTCTCTACCTCTTCAAAAATGTTATTTAAATCCCTCAGATTTAAGCCCACATTCCAATGTCATGTCTTTAATTTTCTTGGATTTACTGGAATTTGTCCAAATACCTTTCTGTTCCCTCCTATCCTTCTGATTTATCCCCTAAATCCACATAGAGGAAGAGTAGTAAAGACATCACCCATGAAAACAGATGTACAGTCAAATCAAAAGTTTAGCAAACTTGAGTTATACACAGTTTCAGCTTATTTAAAATAATCCTATTTTTGATTTTAGTTAAAAGGGAATGACCTTTTTTCACTTCATAGAATGGTTAGAATTGGAAGGGACCTTAGAGATAATCTAGTTCCAACCCCCCTATCATGGGCAGGAGCACCTCCCACTAGACCTCGTTGCTCAAAGTCCCATCCAACCTGGCCTTGAACACTTCCAGGGATGGGGCATCTACCACTTCTCTGGGCAACCTGTTCCAGTGTCCCACCACCCCCACAATAAAGAATTTCTTCCTAAATCTACCCTCTTTCAGTTTAACACCATTACCCCTTGTTGTATCATTAAATTCCCTGATAAATAGTCCCTGTCCTCTTTCCTGCAGGCCCCCTTTAGGTGCTGGAAAGCTGCTATAAGGTCTCCCCAGAGTCTTCTCTTCTCCAGGCTGAGCAACCCCAACTGTCTCAGCCTGTCTTCATAGCAGAGGTGTTCCAGCCCTCTGATCATCTTCATGGCCCTCCTAGGGACTCTCTCCAACAGATCCATGTCCTTCTTCTGAATACAAGTATACATCTTGTTGAAAAAATACATATAAACTGTATCCCGGATTGTCCATGGCTTCAAAGTTTCTTATGTTCTTATTGCTCTCTCTGACAAGATTTTGCAGACACAGTAGGAAGAACTGGATTTTCTTTTACTCTGTGATGTCATATGAATATCAATTTTCTAAATAGACAAGTGGTGTTAGTATAAATACATAAAATTTCATTTTCATTGTATTATTCCTACACACACTTAAGTTATACAGTTCTTGAAATTCAGCTCAGGACAAGTAGGAGTTGTGTACGTGAATCATTCCATTGATTTTACTGGAAGTACTTCTCCAAGCAAGTAGTAAATATTCTGGCCTTTGCCGCTCGTTAATTCTCCACTGATTTTTTTTTTTTTTTAAATCCTAATCTTATAGCAACTAATCTTATAAGGACAAAAAAATAACATGGTTTCAGATCTGGTTTTTATCAATTATAAGATACCCAATTGAGAAGATTTATATTTGAGGACATAAATTTCAGAACAGTAATCATGAAATATGTGGTATTATAACTTAGATTTTTACCTTTGAATCTCAAGTACCTGGGACAATAGCATGGAACAAGGTACTTTCTCTGTTATTCAGTAATGAGATAAGAGGAAAACTTTTTACCCCAGTGTTCTGGGACCCACAGACCTGTTCAGCACATTTTAGCATAGGTTAATCTGATATGTCTACCACCATCCAAAAAATGCCTTATTCCTCCTCTTAAAAAACAGGCTCCTTCACTTGATTTGGCTATCTTTGATGAGAAACTCCTAAATTCCATCATACAACAAATGAAATTATTAGGCTCTAGATTTCTAAGAAAATATTAAAACTAAGAAGAAAAGAAAAACACAGAGCTAAACCAGTAATACTTTCTGAAATGGAGTAACAGTAATTAATGGTAGAAGATGAAAAAGAAAATCTACATTCGGAACAAGAAATGTGCTAAGGAAAAAAAATAATCTATTTTACAGGAAAGCATAGGTCCTAAAAAAAACCCATTAAGTCCTGAGACATAGTCTTACTAAACATATTAAGAAAATTTCTTTAGGGAATTAAGAAGAAATCAATGCATATTGTGTTTTAATTTAAGTATTTCCTTGTTACGCTAGTAGTTTACATATTACAGAGCCATGGACAAAGGAAGCAAAAAGCTGCTTGTTGGGAGTATAGGAAAAGATATGAGTGAAAACAAGCAAGTAAAAGTAAGATAGATTTTTAAATGCTGTTTTCCAGACTAATCTTTTTAGATCTTGCTTGTACCACAAAGATCTTTGTTTAATGAACGTATCGGGCAAAATGTAATACAATGGTGGCGATACTTATCTGAGGATTTGAGTGCTACATTTATCTCTAGATAGTAAATTTACCCATATTTATCTACATTAACATCTAATTCATTCTTTCATTCATTTATACATTCAGAAAGTCAGTTGGCCTGATTGAAACAAGAGGTCACTGTATTCAAAATATCATCAGAAAAATAATTTGGACTGAAGCCAGTCCAATCAGCATATGCTGTAACAGAAAACACTGGAACAATACAAAAGATACCCGCACAGTGGCTGAAAATTCCATACAATGAAAGGAGTCATTTTAGTGGAGGTCTTCAAATCCATACTTAATATTCATCCTAAGATATAACTTTGTCATCCCATTATACACTCATAGGCTTTTCTAGCTACTGATTGCCATGTGTAAATGAGGAATTCACAATATACAACTGACACAACTCAGAAAAGTGGTTTGTTGTCTGGCTATATTTATTGCTTTTTGCAATCACTCTGGGTGATTAAAAAATATAAAATTATCTGCCTTCCCAAACTGAGTCCCTTTCCTTGCAGAAGAAAGAGCACTCCAAAAGGTCAATGGGAAAGAAGAACAGCTGGTAAAGAGACAACTGACCATCCCTCTCTCCTCCCCTGCTTCTCTCATGCATACTCATGCACACATATCCAAACCGCCCACCCTTCTGCTTGACTGAGTTCAAAGCATCTGCGGTGAGTAGTCCTCTGCTCTCAATTTTCTCTTACTTTTCAAAAACAACCGTGTCTAATGTGGTCCTGGTTTAAGGGACTAAAGTAAAAATAAGATCATCTCAATGTACTTCTTACAAGTGGCTTTTCTGAGACCACCTGAAACTACATTTTCCAGAACTGTTACTCTATAGCCTTCCTTACTTGCTAGTGTAATGATAATATCCTGCCACAAAGGGAGGCATGACAGTTTGTGATTTTATGCCATTATTCACATTGTGAGTGACAGCAAAAAACCTGGACTATCCAGAGAAATCTACATGCTGGAGTCACCGTCCCACCATTCTTTGAAATGTAGCAGTGGCAGCACATTGTACCTGGTAGTTTGACTGACAGAAAACTGTGAGAAGTCAGGAATAAACCAAGGGTAGGTATGAAATCAAAATCATATCCACAGCCCACGGTATCCGATATTGGCTAGATGAATAAACATTTTGTGGTTTTACCTTAAAGCACTGTGTACTTAAGTAAGGTAATCACAAAGGTTCTTCCCTAGCGGCTTCACAAAAACATGCGAGTCTAAATATTGCTACTGTCACTTCTATCATTAAAAAGGTCAAGCATTGTGTAGACAAACGGGGTCAGTCTTTAAGTGAGCGAGCATTTGGGAAGCTCTCATTCAACAGTAAAACAACCATGCCAGAGAGAAGAAACAGAGAGAGCTAGAAACCAGGCAGGAAAACAAATTACATTATTTTGCCAGTTGTCCCCAAAATAACTTTTCTGTAAACAAAAGCAAAATCAAGTCCCTAAATATTGACAGCTGAAAAAATAAGGTAAGCAAATAGCCTCATTTGGAAAAGGAATGATCAATAAATAAGCAATCTAGCTATGAGGCCATTGGATTTTTCTTACTATCAGATAGATTCTGAAAATAAAATAAATCAGAGGGAAAGCAGAACAGCTCAGTTCCTACCAAACTTTCCTCAACAAAACCAGTAATATCTCAGGAAAAAAAGGGAAAATTATTTGTCTGCTTGTAAATTGTTGGAGTTAGTTCAACAGGATTTGCAAAATAAATTCTCTTGGTATAGGCTACCAATTCCATTCACGTATTCAGTTAGGAGGGATTGTCTTTCCGAAATGAAGTAAATTTTTGTGGAGTAAGTTTTTAAAGCCAACTTTCTTGTGAATCAGAACCTTTGTACTAACCATCAAAAGAAGGACATTTTGCAGTCGTCTTAGCTTAAACAGGGAAGTTTTTGCTGATCTTGGTGGTTCCTAAGAACCAAAATAACATTACAGAAGACTAGCTAGTTCACAATCAGCTTTCTTTACAAACGAGATATTTTGGATGTTTTGTAGCTAAGGCTTACCAAGCAAAGCTTGAACGTCTGCAGCCACAAGTGATGCCTGTGCTTACTCAGGACCCAGACTGGTCTAGGCAGCTACAGCCAGTATTCACAACAAGTTTTCACACTACTTAACTTGTTAAACAAATTGTACATAATACAATAGTTTCCAAAACACAGCTTCAGTTATATTAAGTCTGTAATTTCTGAGAAGCCCCATTGTTTTATTCTGAAGCTTTGTGTCCAAATGCATATGAGCTAAAAAAGTAGCAGGGAAAAATATGGCTTCATCTCACACTTCCTGTGAGATGTGGTTTGGCTGCTCAGTTCATGTCACTTAGGAATTAGATCCTTTTGTGAAGGTTCAAAGTCATGGGGCGTGCTAAAATGCAACAATTATTTAGTTATGCATCATCCCATTTCTGGCACATCTGTTGTACTGAGGAAACTAGGAACTGGTGCCATACCACGGAATAACTGCAGGGCTCCGGGTGTCGCCTTAAACTGAAGGATTATTTAGCCACCAGTGCAAGCTTTCTAGACAGGTGTTCTCATGCTCGATCACATATTAAGAAGAACAAACCCTTCGTGCTGTGTAGGTCCTGTATTCTGATCTCATAGCAGAAGTGTCTCTGAACTTGGTTTGGCTTTGCAGAAATGTATTGCGGTGAGGGGCCTGACGAACAGATGGCTGGGTGAGTAACACTGTTAAAATCCTGACAACAGAAGAAAAGCTTCATGTCTGGCCACATCTTGCTGCACTGCAAGACTGATTTGAGCAGCTCCATTTAGTTTTCAGGGGACTGATAAGCTAGAGCACTTTGAGTCAAGTTTGTTCATCTGTGCTCTTGAAATTCCCCTGCAATCAGTCCAGAGGTTGCTTTGGCTCGATTGAAGCAGACCCAGTCAGTGGAAAGCAATCATTCTCTTCCACATTTGATCCAAACTCACGGGAGCTTTCATGACAGTTCTCAGCCTTCTTGCTAGATCAGGCCAATCTCATGTGACACTATCAACATTCCACAGTCAGAGAGAAAATTAAGGAGAAAAAAAAAAAAAAATCCTATAAATCCATTCAGGCTGCAGAAAACAGTGACGGAATATGGATTTCTAAGAGGAAGTTTTTGTGGGTTTCTATTTTTTTTTAAAAAAACTCCTTCTTTGTTGTATAAACAGTTACATTTTTGTAACTACTTTTCCCATTACTTCCTTTCTTTCTACAGCATATTCCACAGGTTAAGGACTTTAAAATACCGCTAACAGCTCAGAGTGCAGGCAGATTGGCCATAAAATGATCTACAGCTGGCCACGTATGAAGGTATCTACAGAGCTCTGGCACATCAGTGGTGTCACTTAGAACTATCGTGGCGTACAAAGTAAAGAAACCAATCCAGGGAAATGTTCTTAATCTTATCCTTTTTGTGAGTAGCTTACTGCAAGTTCTGCATGTTAGTAATTTGGTTAGACTCAAGGCAAATATACTGACAGCTGTCAATATTTTACCCTGACAGGGAAAGCACAGTTTTACCTTGCTGAGGCAAGCATTAACTATATTCTGTGTGAAATTAGTTTTCTGTCATGTTCCCTTAAAAGTATTCATTGTGTTAACATTACTGTCAGTAACTTGGTTTGCTAAACTGTTTGTGCAAAACCAGGTTTCTGGAGGTAACACCCAGTGCTGAAAAGAATTGGAAAGAACTTTATAGAAAAACTATTTGTCTGATCTGATCAAAAATATTTAAAAATCAATACACTGTGCCCAAAAGATTACATTTATATATGACTTATTTTATGAGTCATGTTTCTTAATTATTCTTTCTCATGATGGCATTTAAGAAAATATTAAATAAACTATAAAAGAAGAATATGTGAGAAGAATGATGTAAAGGAAATATCTTTCAGTGGTAAACTGCAGTTCCTTGAGCTGACTGTACTAATGCTGTCTTAAATGTGAGTCTTGAAAGTTGACTCCAGATATTCCAAAAAGATAGAATATGAAATATTATAATGACTGATGTCTCCTAGGCACCTTATGATATACAGGACTGCCTTGATCTCTCTCAGGTATGCAGGATCCCTACATATAGCATAAAGAGATTATCAAATGTCACAAGGGAGTTCTCTCAGCTGGCCAGAAAGGATCCTGAGAAAAGAAGTGCCTTACAGAGGGGTGACAATGATGAGGATGCTTACCCAGCAAGCAGAAGCAACTCCATTCACTGTATTGTGGTACAAGAAGGGAAGAAGGATTCATGGGGCTGGAAAGGGAGAGGGCAGAGAATTCATGACACTGTCTTTTCACAGGTAAAATTACGTGTAGGATTTTTCTTATTTAAGCATTGGATGAAATAAGGAAGGAGTTATGCAAGCAGAAATAGAACCCTCTCTTTGTTACACTGCATGTCTCTCTCTTGCTGCACACCTTATTAGGAGAGGTAGAGAATTTGCTGACCCTTCTTCTTTCACAGGCAATGATTGGAGTTGGTTCTCTGGCAGAAGGAGAATCTCATAAAAGTTCATATGAGAAAAAATAGTATTTGATATTTTCTGGATAAGTCATATAAATATTACATGTTCAATGAGAAGGAAACCCATCACTTCCTGACCAATCTTTTTTAAAAATTCAGCTCTGGTCAGCACTGTATTTTGTGAGATGTGTCAGGCATGGTCTGACAACAGCCATGGGCTTGAATCCTGCAGAGCCCTAACTGTGGACAACAGTTTCAGAGTCTGTATTGGCCATGGGCATGCTCTGGCTGCTGAGCTGTATGCCCCTTCAAAATCTGACCAGGTCCAAGAACACACAGAATGTGTGGAGACTGGGTAGCTTCAAAGTTAACAGAGGAACAAAATAAGAGTTCTGAGCAGCGCATTTTTTAACTTAAGTATTCTAGACTCATTTTGATGCCTAAAACCTTGAATAGAACTTGCTTTGGTCAAACACCAAACCTTTTTAGCTTGCTGCTTCTGAGTGAAAATTAATGAAGCAAAATTTGACTTACAAGAACCAATAAATTTGAGTGTAGAATGTTAGTTGCAAAATTATTTCTTGAGAACATCTTTGAGGCTATTTCAGGTCAAGATTTTGCTCAAGTAAAACAAGAATCTAATTTAAATATTACTGTAGTTTAAAGTTTTCATATGAATTGCCATATAAAGAATAGTTATTGAAGTCAAGATTACTATATTAAAAACAAATAGATAATTTAAGTTTTAGTTTTCTTTAAGGAAATTTTTTAGATGATGAAATAGTGTTTAGAAAATGCTATAGCTAAAAAAACCCAAAATCGACAAAGAAGAAATTAAATCAAGATGGCTACAACTATTGCTTTCCTTTAAAGGAGAACTGCTGCTCTTTTTCAGTCATTTTGGTTTATGTGGTTCTATGTTTATATGTCAACTTCATATTCAAAAAGAATTCAAGAAATACACGCAAGGCACAAAGGACTTTTTTCTGAACATTCACAATTTCCTTCAATAAGTATAGGAGGATGCATTAAACAGAAAAGTTCAATTTGTATCCAGTTATTCTTTTTTATTTTCCTTCTATTAAACCCTTGCCATCCAGAGATTGGCATTGTTTGATGTTAAATCAGGAAATAAGAAACAAGAAATAAATACATCTTTATTAATTTTATAAAGGAAAGAAACTGGCTTCCTAACTCAGAATTAAATTCAACCTGTACATATTTAGTAGAAAATAATTATGTTATCTCTATTTTATTTAGTTTACTTTCCTCATAGGGGTGGATACAAGAAATGAAATTGCTGAATTAAATATTATTGTTACAATGAACAAATAGCTATTATGTAATATTTAACTCAATTTACTAGAAACAGAATCCATAACATATATCTCTGGAAATTAATACAGCTACATATTTATTAGTGATTACTTTCATGGTTTGAGTAAACTGTATATCTAGTGAATGAAAAATCCATTTTTCTTGATATAAAATACTATTATTAAAAATAAGCAGATTCAGTCTGACTGTAAGGCAAATATGTAATTCTCAAAGAAAGACTATTTATATTTTACCTCTCAAAATACCATCTCTCCCATAGAAGAATAAATAACTGATTTAAAACTTCACTACAATTAATTAATTCCCTAGAATTATTTAATTATAATTAATTCTCTTTGACATTGTAACTTATTAAAAGTAGGTATTGATACCATGACATACAGAGAATTCATTTTATCTTAAACATGTATATTCCTACATATGTAATAGTGGCTATTTTTTTAGTGTTTTGTTATGCCCTCCTGTCCAAAAAAACACTCTTCAAATCTTCAGCTTTGTACTTTTTTAAGAAAGTAGTTCTACTCAGCCACTAAAAAGTAGCATGGATTAATCCAGCAAATTAATAAATAGGCAAACTGTGGCACCATTGGGGATTTTGGAAAGCTCAAATGAACTGGAAAACACAAAATGAAACAACTGGATAAAAATAAAATAAATCATAATGACTGATACATATTTTTGATCATTCAAACACTATTTTATCGAAGGTGTGATATTGATTCAGTTTAGTAAAAATACAGAACATTAACAGCATCTCTGGATTTACAGCTTTATAAGCAACCTTAAGCTAGTCAGCAACATTTTTTCAAACACAATTTAGGAATTACATTTTAATCTCTATTGGTTTACTCGGTTATCCAAAAATAAGCTCTAAGACATTTTTAATTAGAATTTGTTTTTTCAATCTATCCTTTCCTCATCTATTATAAGGTCAGAAATTACACAGATAGTATTCCAAACATAGTCAGTAGAAAGGGTATAAACATCTTAACAAATACGATATTTAGCACATTAATAACAAAATATTTGTCTTTTGTGATGTTTAGAAGTGTGATCCAGGGAAAATTACACTGAAGATCAGTCAAGCTTTTTCCCAAAGCCTCCCACGTTTCCATACAGGGCAGAATTCCTTTTAGACATTGCATTGCAAATGCAATTTTTTGTATAGACACTGCATTGGACACAGTGATTCTAATATTACTCTATGTAATCTCCAGGTAGGACAGACATATATTAATCATGAGCGTTATCTTCTCTCAGAATTGATAGTCTGATTACATGATACTATTCCTGTGTTGCATACAAAAGCAAGGGGCGACTCCTCTCCTAACAGTGAAACAAAACAAAAAAACTCCATTCGTTCCTTTGCAATATTATTCGAAACAGACCAGGAATTTTATCCAAAACATTCTATTCTACTTTTCCCACAAGCTTAACCTAAAATAATTAAACTTATGCACAGATTAAGTTGGATTTGCAGGGGTGATGATAGTACCACAGTCCTGTTGATTAATCTCTCAGACACATTTACACATGATAAGCTATACCAAAGAGCACTGGTTAGTGCTCAGAGCATTAACCACAGAGTTCTATCCTAAGAAAGACTGCTAAATGTTAGGAGGAATTCTGTAAATGACAGTTTAATCAGTAGAAAGTCATGTTGTTCAAAGCTCTATGGTGTCCAGTAATGGGACCTTGAACAATAAGTTGTTCGTAAAGCCAATAGGCAAGGTACTGCTCCAGTGAACTGGTACAGCTATTATTTGATCAGAATAAATTAATGCAGGCTGAATTAGTACTTTGCAAGAAAGTAAAGCTATATAGATAGCTTGCCTGTAAGTTAAATTTACCTGTAGCAAAGTCATGAGCAACCTGATCTAGCTTCAAAGTTGGACCTAAATTCAAAGTCGATCTTTCTTTGACAAGCATATTGAACTAGATGACTTCAAGACACCCCTTTCAGCCTCCCTTATTTTTTAAGTTTATGAAGTCAGAAAGTAAAAGTACGTAAACTGAGGGAAACATATATGTTCATACAGATATTTTGGAAATTCAAGGACAGGAACGAATAATGAAGGAAAAAGATCAGAATAATAAAAGAATGACATCTGCACTCTTCATGCCATGTGATCTTCCAGAAGGTTGAACTACCCTATGCTATCTTTCACCAGCTGAGACCTGCACAACAGAGTGCAGTGAGAGCAAACTGCACACACTCCTAGATTCCTATTTTGCCTCCTCTCTCTTCCTGTGCAAATTTTGAAGCTTCATAGCACCAGAAGACCTCCTGTAAAGTTTGATGGTACAAGGAAAGCCATTCCTCTGAATTCCATTCACTTGGCCTGTCAAGTAAATACAGCAAAAATTCCTCCAAGTTCAGGGCTGTTTCTAACTGCACAAAAGGAAGAAACATTGGTGAAGGCTTCTATTCAGAAACTGGTTTGTATTTGCTTAAGAACCTTTCCAGCCTGTCAAAAAACAGAACAGGTGATCTTTCTGTGAAAAAAATTGCACACCATCAATAGTTTTCAGTCACAAAAATACTATACCATTGCAAAAACTATATAAGTGTGTGTCCAGAGAAGGGCAATGAAGATGATGAAGGGTCTAGAGAACAACTCTTATGAGGAGTGGCTGAAGGAATTGGGGTTGTTTAGCCTGAAGAAAAGGAGGCTGAGGGGAGACCTTATTGCTCTCTACAACTACCTGAAAGGAGGTTGTAGCAAGGTGGATGTCGGTCTCTTCTCCCAAGTAACAAGTGATAGGACAAGAGGAAATGGCCTCCAGTTGCACCACGGGAGGTTTAGATTGGATATTAAGAAAAATTTCTTTACTGAAAGGGTTGTCAAGCGTTGGACCAGGCTGCCCAGGGAAGTGGTTGAGTCGCCATCCCTGGAGGTATTTAAAAGACGTGTAGATGTGGTGCTGAGGGACATGGTTTAGTGGTGGCTTTGGCAGTGCTAGGTTAACGGTTGGACTTGATGATCTTTAAGGTCTCTTCCAACCAAAATGATTCTGTGATTCTATGATTCTAAATAATAGTACAGAAACTGTGATGGGGTCATCCAGGACACAACTGAGCAAAGAATACAAGTGCTCTAATACTCCATTTCAAATATCAACATCCATTGTATTGCTGATCACTCTACCTCTGTCATTACTCCTACTTCATTTCAGTGGGATTACTGACAAAGTGAAGTACTACCCGAGCACTGTCTAGTCCTCTCCAGAGCACAAGATGAAAGCTTTCCTCCGTGACTGATGTGAATAATGACCAAGAATAATTCCAGTCTTTTGAACTGCGTTCCGCTGTGGAATGAACACTACACCAAAGAAAAAAGGAGGACACAGCGACAGAAGGAAAAGTTAAGTTCCCCTCTCAAAAGCAATGATTTCAATTGTTAACATTCCTCCTCCCCTGGAGCTATTTTGCCTCTGGCAATTCTTGTGGTCTCAGTCTTGCTGTGCTTTCTTCCCCTCTCCCCTCCCTATATTCATTACTGCTGTTTCTGTGAGATTCAGTAAAGCCCTTACTTACCTACAGAATCCCGGAACATGTGAATGAAACTTAAAACCTTTTCAACTTACTTTCTCATTCCATTTTTCTAGTGCTGCTTTCAAGACATTCATTAGAACAGGGTTTGAGGAGAGGATCTCAAGATAACCATGATTAGTCTAATTTACTTCACAGTTCTTTCCCCATTTTTAAAATGTTATCTGTAAGTATACAGGTAAGATATTCAGTGAGAAACTAAATATTCCAAACACTACTGTTTGTACTGAGATGTACCAATTTAAAACAAGAACAACAACAACCAAACCTACCCACAAAGTGGATTCTCTGAGTGTGGTGTCAAAAGCTGCCTGGTAAGAGTTTCAGTCACAGAAAATATTTCTCCATGCTTTTACTGAACTACAGGGAGAGAATATTTAGCAATAGCAAGTACAAAAGGACAGAAATATATTCTTTTTTGGATGGTGACATTGGGGTATGAAGGAATCTTTAACAATCAACAATTTTGAAATGCCAGAAAATCAGTGTTTTGTTTTGTTTTGTTTGGGTTTTTTTAAAGTTTAAAGACATTTGAACAGTAAAAATTGTCAATAACTACTCGTGATGCATAAAGCACATGATTTTTTTTTATTTAATTGAAAAGCAGAAAGAAATTGACAGTGCTACAGCCTGAAGTTCCTTATTTATGAGTGCATCTTTTAGCAATGTATGCTTAGCATGGTGCATGTTGGGTGCCAGCACTAATATGCTGATACATTACCATTGTCTGGCTACCTGAAATAAGTTATAGCTGAGGAAAATAATAGGAAGTCATTCGTTAGAAAGGTTAAGTAGTGTGCAGAGCATTGTCTGTGTATATAGCCAATGCCATCAACATTGATTGCAAAGACTGTGATAGCAGAAACTACTTGATAAAATATTCACTTTTCAAACATTCATTGAGCTTTCAGAGCACTGTCTGTTCTGTCTCGAACTAAATCTTGCAATACATATGTGGCTACACCCAGACATAGCTGGAGATAGTCCGGGTCTCCCACTCTCAATCAGGAGGAATTAGAGGTCTGTGTGTAGTTGCAGGGCTATGATCTCACTGGGATACCAGAGATGTCATGGGGTAGCTCACACAACTGGAGTCCTCCAGCGGTCGGGTACCGACTGTTTAGGAAGGAAAGGCCAGGACAGCAATGAGGGGAAGCAGCCCTTGATGTGAAGGAGCAGTGGCAATGCATGGAGATCTGCCTTGGGATGGGTGATGAGCCAGGTGAGAGTTTATGGATCACTATTAGAGAGCAGAACAACATGTATTGGTGTTGCGTCCAGTGTCTGCTACAGACATCTGATCAGGAAGAAGAAGCAGATGAGGCCTTCCTCAGACAACTGGAAGAAGTCTCATGTTCACAGACCCTGGTTCCCTTGGGGGACTCTAACCAGCCAAATATCTGCTAGAGGGCCAACACAGCAGGGCACAAGTGATTCAGGAGTTTTCTGGAGTACATTGATGACAACTTCTTAACACAAGCAATCAAGAAACCAACAAAGGAAGACAGTCTGCTGGATCTCATACTTATAAAGAACAACTTGTTGGGGATATGACAGCTGGGGACAGCAGTGGCCGTTAAGATGGGAGTTCAGGTTTCTGAGAGAAAGGAGCAGGGTGAAAAACAGGATCACAACCTTGGACTTCAGGAGAGCAAATTCAGGAAACTGCTTGGAAGAATTCCCTGAGAGATGGACCAGAAGGAGGTGTCCAAGAGAGCTACTTGATTTTCAAGAATCAGCTCTTCCACGCTCAAGAATGGTTTGTTCCCTTTTGCAGGAACTCAAGCAAACACAGCTGGAGGTTAGTATGAATGAACAAAGAGCTCCTGATAAAGCAGACATAAAAAGAAGCCCATAAGAAGCAGAATCAGGGATAGGTGACCCAGAAGGAATTAAGAACATTCTCCAAGTATGTAGGGATGGGGTTAGGAAAGCAAAAGCTGAGGGAAAATTTGTGTCCACTGCTGAAAGGGGCAAGGTACCTGATGACAAAGGACATGGAAAAGACTGATGTACTGAATTTCTTCTCCACAGTCTTTACTGGAAATACTTGTCTTCATCAGTCCGAGGTCCCTGACACCAGTGTGAAAGTCTGGAGCAGGGAAGACTTACCCTCAGTGGAGAACTATCAGATTAGGGAACATGCAAACAAACCGAAGGTATATGAGTCCATGGGACCTGATGGGAAGTACCCACAAGCGCTGACTGAGCTGACTGATGTCATTGTAAGGCCTCACGATTACCTCTGAAAGGTCATAGTGACTAGAGGATGTTCCTGAGTGCTGAAAGAAAGCAAACATCACTCCCATTTTTGAGAAAGGCAAGAAGAATAATCTGGGGAACTTCAGGCTGGTCACCCTCAACTTGATCCCAGGGATGGTGATGGAGAAACTATCCTGGAAACGATTTCCAAGCTTATTCAGGACAAGAAGGTGTGAGCGAGTGGTCAGCATAGATTTACAAACAGGAAATCATGCCTGATCAACCTGATACCCTTCTACGATGAGATGACTGATTTAATGTACAAGGGGAGAGCAGAGGATTTTGTTTAACTTGACTTCATTAAGGACTTTGACAATCTTTGTCATAACATCCTTATCGACAAGCTGAAAAATATGCGTGAGACAACTGGACAGTGAGGTGACTGGAAAACTGGCTGAACTGTTAAGCTCAAAGGGTTGTGATCAGAGGCATGAAGTCCAGATGGAGGGCAGTAACTACTGGTTTGCCAAGGGGCAGATACTGTGACCAGTACAGCTCAATATCTTCTTTAACGACATACAGAATGTGTCCAATGAGACAAAGTGCACCCACAGCAAGCTGGCAGACTATACAAAGCTAGCAGCAGTAGTTGATACCAGATGGTTGTGCTGCCATTCAGAAGGGCCTGGAGAAATGGGGCAACAGGAATCTCATGAAGTTCAGCAAAGGGAACTGCCAAGTCCTGCCCCTGGGGAGAAATAATACCATGCACCAGTGTATGCTGGGGACAACCAGCTGGGAAACAGCTTTGCAAAAAAGGCCCTGAGGGTTCTGGTGGACACCAAGTTACCCATGAGCCAGCAATGTGTCTTTGCTGCGTAGAAGGCCAACAAGAAGTCTCCTGGGCTGTGTTAGAGCATTGCCAGCAGATCAAGGGAGGTGATCTTTCCCCTCTGCTCAGCTGTGGTGAGGCACATCTGGAGTATTATGTCCAGGGCTGGGCTCCCCAGTGATAAACAGGCACAGACATACTGCAGTATGTCTGCTAAGGCAGTAGAGCATCTCTCATACAAGGAAAGGTTGAGAGAGCTGGCACTGTTCAGCCTGGAACAGAGAATGTTTGGGGGATCTTTTCAATGTTTATAAATATCTGATGGGGGCTACAGGGAGAGGTGTAAAGAAGATGGAGCCAGATAGCAAGACTCTTCTCTAGTGGTGCTCAGTGACAGGACAAGAAACAATGGGCACAAGTTGAAATACAGGAAATGTTAATCAACCATAAGGGAGGTTTTTCTGGTTTTGTTTCTTTTTTTTTTTTTTTTTAATTAACTATGAAAGTTGTCAAACAAAGGTTATCCAGAGATCTTGTAACATTTTCATCTTTGGAGGTATTCAAAAGGGACAGGACACATACCTAAGGAACCTGCTCTAGGTAACTCTGCTTTGAGCAGGAGTTTGGACTAGACTATCTCTAGAGCTGACAGCCAGCCTCAGTCATCCTCTGATCCTGTGTCTCTAGAAATGGTACCCTTTGCCAGTGAAAATGCCTAGTGGCAGAAACACATTCTAAAAAGAGCAATTTCTAGCATTGTAAATACAGAAATATACATGGTTCAGCTATAATGGAAGGAACCAAATTATTCCCTCACCTGGATTAGCTCACAGTTGTTAGAGTAGCTGTAAATCCTCTCCCTGGATTAAAACAGAAACTACAATTTTGCCCATAGGTGCTACATGGAAAGGGAAAATCCAGAATCAAGCAAACTAGAAAAGAACTTCTTGCTAGTATGACATGTAGGTGGCCTGCAATATTGCCAGAGTATGTAATTCAACCTTCTATAGATCTGCTTCTGCCAACTGTAACTCATTGGTTTGTATTTTATATCTAATTTGTCTTGCTATTTTTACATCAGCTTAGCTAGTATTTTGCCTGCTATATCAGCATATCATAAGAAACAATTCACTGGTAGAAATGGCAGAAGCTTTGCTATTTGGCAATTATACAAAGGTTGGACTAATGTATTTGCAGGAATTCTCTACTGACAGAATTAAATGTATTAAAGATTTGCAGCAAAGGGGGAGGTGATTCTGAGATAGGAGCCATTTCAGTTCCCTCATAGAGCTTGCCAAGGGAATGTGAACTGCAGACTTTAATCCTGGGGAAGCTAATAGGCACCTTGAAGGCTGGCCAGGTTACCCTGCATAAATGTTGCCTTGAAAGAAGCAGAATGCTACATGAGGCATCTTTGCCTGAAGCTTCTGTTCACTGAATATTACAGGAGGAATAAAAAGATGCTTCTACTGAATCACGGGTCAGACACCAACTACAGGATTTTTTAAGATGGGACCACACACACAAAACCCAACAACTAAATGCTTTGTTTTATTTGAAACTTGCCCTGGCACCAAAGGTGTTTCTTTCCTATTTCTTTCCTGGGAAGCAGAACTATAAAAAGATTTTTCAGTACTTGAATACTAATTCTGCCAGCTGTTAAAAAAGCAGAATAGGTATACTGTGCTGTATACAGCCATAAGCCTGATCTCAAATAACCCCGCATCCATCAAGAAGTGTTTGCATAGAATGGGATCACAGAATCACAGGGACTGGAAGGGACATCTGGAGATCATCTAGTCCAACCCCCCTGCCAGAGCTGACCTAGAGCAGGTTGCACAGGACGGCATCCAGGTGGGTTTTGAATGTCTCCAGAGTCGGAGACTCCACCACCTCTCTGGGCAGCCTGTTCCAGTGCTCTGCTACCCTCAAAGGAAAGAAGGTCCTCCTCATGTTCAGATGGAACTTCCTATGGTCGAGTTTGTGCCCATTACGTCTTGTCCTATCACTGGTTACCACTACAAAAAGACTGGTCCC
>VYXH01003745.1:59353-71618 GCA_013397275.1 Burhinus bistriatus | reverse complement strand
GAATCTAAAGCTTATTATTAATATAGCTAATACATAAACATTGTTACATGTGTTTACAAACTATATTACTTTAAAGAAAGGAATGTATGTTAATATGTCAAGATATGGCGTTTCATTTGAAGACCATAGATTTTTGGATATACTGTCTTTTACGAAGATAACAATTCATTTCATGTTCTACTCACTTGAACATTATTCTGAATGTCAGAAACCTACTATTTGGGGATTATCTGAATGGTCTTGTAGTGTTAATGATCAAAATGTCTTACTGATTTGTTCACCAAAGTAGCCTCATATACTTATTATTCAGTGTATCTATGGATATATTTTGATATTGATAGCCTAGGCTGTTTAGGGGGGGGGAAAATCATGTAATTCAATAGCCAAAATCTTAGTACTCAAATAAGTTTAAAAAAATTTTTTTTTGATTGAAGCCTAAATGTCACCTAGCACAATTGTACTGTGTTCTATTTTCTTCCATTTCCATTATCTATTGAAATACATGCGTAGAAGGATTTTCTGTTGTGGGGCTTTATTTTTCATCATTATTATTGTTTGGTTTTAACAACTCAAGGTTAAAGTTTCTCCTTTAATAGCACCAGTTACCTTGTCTGGAACTAGGCAAAAAGATACGTGCCATTCTGTGAGCTGCTGAGAGTGGGTCAGGCAGTGGTGACCGGGAATGATTCTAGTCTGTGTAGAATTAACCAGTATGTTGTTTTCCATGGTTAGGCAGATTGTTAGGATCACATATGTATAGAAATCAAAGGACCTAGCTATTTCTATGCAAGTTGCATTTTTACTGTATGAATTTATTAAGGAATGGGTGCATATAACAGACTTGTAAATGAGGAATTAAAGGTGTTTAAATTAATGTTACCTTTAAAAATACTGGGTTTCATTATGTTCACTACTAAAAGAAGCTTGCAATACTTGGTTTGTCCTTGATCTATCCGTGTGATTTTTCAAATACGCAAAACTTTGGGGCAGGTTTTAATTTCCTCCCTGTTGTACAATTCCAAGAAAGTAAGTTTTATGGAAATACTGACACATAGTGCATTGTTAATGCTAAAATAATTTAAACTTTATCTTGGATGTGAATTGCAAATGATTTCTTATGAGATTACATGTAAGTTGTCTTTATAAAACAAATTAAAAATAAATTTGTACTTTTATCTGTCCACTGTTTAATCCCTGTAGCTATCAACTGTCATGGCAGATTGAAATTAGGTCCCAGAAAGGATTTGGATGGCTTGGGATGTATATTGCAACCCCTGAATTTTAGATGCTTGATCCCGGAATCCTCAGTGCTGAGTTTCAGCTCCCTGGCAGTGTACAAAGAGGTTTTTGGGACAGAATCCAAGACAGCCAGGGTGCTCATCAGGGGCCATACACGTTTTCAGTGGGAAATGCAATCACTGACTCTAAGTCTGAAATCCGGTCAGCCTCCAGCCTGTGTGCATACCCTTGGCTTCCAAAGTAGGGGGTCATCTCCTAAGGACAGCGACCTATTGCTGTTTTTCCAAACAGATGGAAAGGATTTGCCTCCGATTTATTTTTCAAGCTTGAATGGTGCCTAATTTTTATATAATAATTTATTAACTAAGTACTGATGAAGAAAGTGGGACAATTTTGTTCATTTAGCCCTTCTTGAGCCTGAGGGTTCAAACGTGTTTGGGAAATGCAGGCCTTTCAGGGAAAGGCTGTAATAGCTAGTCTATAGTGTAAGCTGGATGATGCTACCCTCTGCTTCTTCTGGAAGTAAGCAGGCATTACTCTCTAGTCTTGCAGTTGACTCCTATGCTGATAGGGGAAGTCCTAGTTCTGATCTGTGATTTTGCAATTATCTTCCCCCCCCACCCCATCCTGCAGCTGGGTGTGAGGGGCCAGATGCTTGTTTGGGACATACATCTGCAACTGATTCTTCAAACTCACTTGGGCTTAAGTAGTCGCTGCGAGTATACGTGGTCAAAACTAAGCAGCTCTGTGCTGAACAGAAAGGAGCCAGGAAAAACTTTCCGAGTCCAGCAGTTGTACAGTAGCCAGCTGCCTCCAGAGTCAGTTATTTGAGATTAAGAATTAATAAGCAGGAGCAGAAACCAGAGATGCTAATCATTCAGTGGGCTGTCAGCAAGTGCCATTTCGGATTCCTACTGCATAATTTCTTGCATGCTGGTTTAGTTCTCTGTAAGTCATGAAGCATTTGGAGAAAGAGAATGAATTGTTTCAGTCATTTGTATGGATGTATCCTAAAAGGGTGCACATACCGTAACTACGCTAATGACATCAGTACAAAACGTTATCAGTCCCTGTCCTGCTACACACGACACTGCAGCCTGTGACAATCACACAGTCTTGATCTGGACAGTTACATGTTTTCCTGCCTAACATGCTGAAGTGTATTATACATTTGAGTTATGCTAGGAAGAGGAGTGCATCAGACAAAATCATTAAAGTTACAGTGAATGTTTACTGATAAAGAGGGAAACTGGGCTGAAATTTTATAGTCCTTAGGTTTGGTGGAGGAGACACACTAGTATGCCTACGTACTCCTCTCCTAAGAAACCGAGTCCTGAAAATTGGGGTGTATTTGTGGGTTTGGGGTTTTTTTTTGTAAATTAATGAAAAGGCTGTTTTCTCTTTATCATATTCTCTTATCAAGGTGGCAATTCACCAGATGGTATTTCATTGACGTGGTTTGGCCATTTTCCAAACCTAAGCCTGGGCCCCTGTGCTGAGGAAGTACAAAGAGCAACACCTAGTTGATGTTCGCTTTAAAAATCAAGTAACGTGTCTTCAGGGAAGCCAAAACGTCCCACTGAGGTGCACGATGAGGAGCGGGTGCCGGGCGGGGTTCCCGCTCCCTCCGGCATTTACCACTGGGGCCTGTGGGCGCTGAGCACAGGGGGTTTTTAAAATGTTTTCCCCGTAGACCGCCCCAAAGGGGACGTTCCCGCTGTTCCTGCGCGGGAGGAGTCGAGCTCCTCCTCCGGTACTCCCTCCTGCGCCCCAGCCCACCCAGAGGCNCTCGGGTGCCCTGTCCCCGCCTTTGTCCCTTATGTAGCCCTACCTCGTCCGCGTGGGGCCCCTGTGCCCGATGGCGGCTCTCTGGAGTCTCCTGGGGACTGGCCGGCTGCCTTGAGGCAGTCTGGCCGCTTGTGCCTGCCCCGCTGACCGGGCTTCCGCGGCCTGAGGGCCGAGTGCCGCCAGCCTGGGCGGGCCCTGAGCCTGTCCCGGACAGCCTGTCCCCGGTGGGCACCCGGCGGGGCGGTCCCCAACTACCGTCCGGGTGTTGGTGCTCACCCGCGCTGAGTCTGCGTGAGGCGGCTGGACCCATGCGCGCCGCCGGACCGTGGCGGCGGCAGAGCGGAGCTTTAGTCCAGCCTTTTATCAAGTTAAAAGCCAAGGGGACGTTAAAGCTGTGTCTGTAGAGCCGTAGGTAGTATGGGGCTCTAGATCTTTCCGCTTCCTAAATGTGGTGGTTTTTCTCAGATCTCAACTGATTAAATCATAATTTTAGGTTTTAGTGCGCTTGTAAACTCAAATGACCAAAAAAGGGACGTAGTTCTGTGTTCAGATGCATTCTGATCTCACTTAGTACAACTAAAATGCTTCTAGAAGAGATCCTCTAACGGTTTGCTTTGTTCTTCTTCCCTAGTGGAACGAGATAATAGAACTTTTTCGTGCTGAAATGCCTTTGCGGAAGCATCGGTGTCGCTTCAAAAGCTACGAGCGTTGCTTCAAAGCCTCGGAGGCAGTGGACTGTTTACATGAACTGCTTGGATCTAATCAAAACTTTGGCCCAGAAGTGACTCACAATCAAATGGTTAAGCTGCTTAAAAAATTCCTGAAAAATCATGTTATCAAAGATATAAAAGGAAGATGGCACAAAGAGGATATTCAAGTTGATGGCCATTTATATAGGTAAACCTATATACAGTGACTGAAAAATTTGCAGTTTTGGTTTGTAGAATGCCTTTGAAAAGGTGTTAATGTGTCTTCCCTCCCCCTTCCTTTTAAAGACTTTATTTTCTTTAGTGATAGGCAACTGGTGTGATTTAATGTTTGGCTTAGTTTGTTTTTTGCTTGTTTTCTTTAAAAATATTTTTGAAGGGCACTTTATTACATGCTATGAATACTAATAAAAGCTTTTGTAGCTTTTACAAAATAGCGAGTTCTGTTTGCTCTTGGTAGACCTCAGGTTTGTCAGTGTTGGAAAAGTCCATATGAATTGATGGAAGTGAGGATGCCACTAAGCGTGTAACTCCAGCTGTCCTCCCTCTCTGCCAACTCCCTGACTATTTTGGATGCTGTTTCCACTCCTCCTGAGATCAGATTTATATTTAATTTCGGTAACAAATGAGCACCGATTCAACTTGTTCGTTATGATACTCCATGATATCTTTCAGTAAAAGTGGTAGCTGGTTTTTAGCCTGTCTTCTGAAGCAAACAACTCTGAATGCTACAGCTTCCCAGCCAAACAAGTTAAATATTCAAACCAATTTCAATCAACTTTGATGGAAGAAAATGTAAATAACTTGAGGGGAATAAAAAAAATGAATGTTCTCTCCAACTTAGCTCCATAGAGGGAAATTCCATGTAACATTTAATCAAGGAAAATGTTAAATTTTAGAATTTGGAAATCAAATTTGAAGGACCCAGTGTATCAAAGGACTTGTATCTGAAGATATTTTCAGAAGCTCACCCAAGACAGTCTGTTGCTAAGTATATAAAAGGAATATGTGGCTCTGCAGTCTGTGAGCTGAAAATGACCGAAGGCTGGGAAAGTGTGCTGAAGAAGTATCATGTATGCTTGTCCTGTTCCTAAATTCTTCTCTGGGCATCTGCTTATGGCTGCTGTAGAAGGGCAAGATATTGGGACAGTTTACCTAGTCATCAACTAGTTCAGGCTGGAAAACAAGCATGGAAGACAAGAATAGCTGCAGAGGATCTTAGGTCTTGACTTCAGCCTGAAGAAGGTTAAATGGTGTGTAGTGGGCTTTTTATTTGTTTAAACAGAGTTAGTAAAGCAGTTATGTGTTGGTATGGCACATGGTGGTAGGTGTGTTAATGGTTTGATATATTCCTAGCCCAGTCTGCCTGTCTATTCTTCTTAGGACAGCACTACCTGCACAGTTTTTTTTTCACTGGTGCCATAGGTGCTAGGTACTTCGTCTCCTGTCTTTCTGGGCTTGACTCTTTGTCGGAAGATTAAATATGGGTTTTCGTAACTGCTGGTGTTATGCTATATACCTCTTTGGTTTGGGTTTGTTGTGGGTTGTTTGTTTGTTTGTTTTGCATTGGCATCGTGACACATTCAAATTATTTTGCTCTTTTTTCCTTTATATTTTCAGCCATGACTTTCCTGAACTGCAGGCTGTGGGAAGCTGCAGGCTGTGGAATTTCGTTGGGTGAAATATGTCTGTGCTTTTCATTTACTATGTGCTTTGCCTAATGATCTGCTGTTGGACAAGAGAGCTCTCTTGTTATAGCTGTCTTAATGGCGTTCTTTCTTCACCTCCCATTCAAAAGATAGCTAAGTTACTAATTGAACAGGTTTTTTTTACTAAAACTGCATGCCTTTCATGCATCTTGAATTTGACCCAGCTTTTTCCCACTAGGCTTGGTGCATAAATAGACTATGCCTGCTTACCCATACTTTTGGTGTTTCGCTTTGAGTATTAAAACATACTTTTCTTCTATCTATGGAGCAAAACATCGGTTTTCCAGCCTGCCTTCGTTCATGTATTTGATGTCCTGGCAGCTCCCTCTGGTGGACTTTCCTAATGTTACATTGTAAATACGTTCCTCACCACGTCGATACGGGTAGCAGTACAAGTCAATTTTAATTCCACTGACAGTGCTTATTCTGGAAACCTCGATATGCTTCATACCTTCTCTATAGATTCCAGTGTTAATTTACTGTAACTGTACACTGTGGTGCACAGTTGTGTCATTCATTAACTTTGCATGTAAGTGTAGTTGTCTGCTCTTGTTCTCTCCACAGAGTATGCAAAAGAGATGTTGCCAAATGTTGGTTTGCCTGAGAATATCGGGCAAGTATTAAATGTGAAGGTGAGAACTAACGTGGCTTCTAAAAATAGCTAAGACTATCTGTCTGTGTGTCCTAACTTACTGACACAGTGTAGTCTACAACAACAAATGAGAAGTTACAGTTTTGGAAGCCATCAGGCTTTGCATTTTTTGGAATCTAAGCAATTGTATTAAAAGCAGAAGGGTCAGTACTCTTGCATTGCTAGTAAACTTCTGGGAATTCAGCTGTGCTACTTGTTATACCATTGATACCAATGTTAGTTGACCCTGTTCTCTATCCATTGCACTGGACACAGACAGGTATCTGTATTTCCTCCTTGTATAAACTCCTAAAACTAGTGCTGTTGGTTGTAAACCATGCTAATCTTGACATCTCAACCTTGGAATGCTCCTCAATTGCTAGCTTTAGGTAACATTATTGTGTTCATCATAAAATCAGAGGCTTTTAATTGTTCATCCAAAAACCTGGCTTTATCTAGATCTTGCTGTTATGCTACCTGAAAAAAGGGTATGTACCTCCTTTTTCTGCTTGTAAGAACGCATTCATCTACGGATTGGTTGAGAATCAGGGCAGGAAATGACATAAAGCTAAAAGTTGTGAAGAACTGGAGGGGAAACAAGGAACTGTTGAGACTACTGTAAGGCAAAGAAAAAAACTGCAGATGGTTTAACATTAAACTCTAAGAAATAACGAGAGCTAAAAAACAGCTGAGAATACTCAACAGCTGAACATCTGCAGTGTAATCTGAGTTACTGTTAGAAGGCAGAGTAAGTCTTACAGGATTAGTGCAAGGTGCTTGTTACTTCCCCTCAGGGTTTCTCTGAAGGAAGTGGTATCTCCCTGTGTTGCAGGTATTCTGTTGAAGAGTGTTGTGGAATATGCCAAACAGGCTCAGTGTGTGTGGTCAAAACCATAACACGTTTAACCTATGCAGTATAACACTACTGGACTAACAAAACTGCAATACAAAACTAATTTTAAAACTAATCAAATTTTGGAACTGCCTTGAGAGAATGGGGTGAAATTTTAGAGGAAACTTCAGAACCTTTCTGGTAGGATATAAATGCATGCTATCAAGTGGTGTACAAGCTCTTGTTGCATGGTCGCAGACTTAACTGTCTTTTATGTTCCTATTAAAAGAGTGAGTAAGGCTGAAGCAATTTCTTGAAGCATCAGGAATCTCAGTGTCTAAAACCTAGGAGTGCAAGTAAAGAAGATCTGATCTGAGCCAGTCTGATGATATGCTGCTGTAGAACTTATTTGCCTTTCTGATGTGCTGCCATTCATTCCTTTGTAGATGCTCTGACCTAGGTTTGACAGTAATATAATTCTGGTCAAGCTGGAGTTGTGATTGAGCTGAATGTGATCTGGCATAGTTTGTTTTCCTTGTTTTCTGCATGGGCTAGCGTAGGGTTTATTTGTGCTAATTTATTCAAGGCACTTCTTGAAAAGCGAATGAGTTTCCTGCACAACCAGCTGGAAAAAGACTCTAGAAAAGAACTGCAGGATATGATCTTTGCATAGAAAGCAGGTAAACACAGAAGAACATGGTAATGTGGACAAAACTTTGTGTGGACTCTTGCATGCTTACTAATTAAATCCAAGCATTAGTCATGTGACTTAGTTACATAGCTTTGCTTTAGGAGATGCATGCTAGCAGTGCACTTCACATGGGGAAAATCTACCCACGGCTTTTTCAGTCGAATCAATATCTTCTAGTGAAGACCTGAGTCAGCTGGCTATGTGTAGGCATCTGGTGCTCTTTTGAGATGCACTGGGATATCAGACATTCATCCAAGGCTCAGCTATGTCAAGGAAGGCACAAAGGACCTGAACTGTTCTGGAGCAGCAGACGAAGGCCAAACAAGATACCTCCCGGATGTTTTACATGTCACTCAACACCAGCCTTCAGACAACTAAGTCACACTGTGAATGTCCAAGGTGTTTATTGTATTTATGCATGTGAAGGTCTGCTACAGTTTTGCATTGTTAAATACGGAATAGGGTAGAGTTCAGAGGCCTTAAAAATATTCTCTAATTGTAGATTTCCTCCTTCCTCACCACTGAAGCCATATCCAAAGAAGTCTTTGTGTGGAAAGGAAGTAATTAAATTTCCAGACTGGAATGAACCAAAGGCTGGCACTTCCCAAGAACATATCCCAGTGAAATCAGTCATAATGGTAAGATACCCAGTTTTCATTTCACCAGACATAAGCATATTTGGAAAGCAAAACTGAACTAATGATCTCTTTGTTGTGGCACAAATACTTGGCTGTAAAATTAAATGCAAAATAGTTTTATTTTAAACTTATGTGAAGTGAAGATGTTCTTAATGATCTGCTTGGGATGTTGGCTTTGAGTGTTCTTTCTGCGACAGATTATGATATCCTGAGAATCCTAAGTTCAGCATGGCTGTATTTGCCAGTATGCTTGCATTCCAGTTTGATCAAATTCCAATAGGGCGTTTATTATACTACAAGACAAAATAGTTACTTTACTGTCATTTACACTGTAACTCTTATTCAGACACTTTATGTAGCAGAATATATGCAGTATTACTCTGTTCCTAGCTGCTATGAGGTTGTTAGTGATTCAGTTGCCGTTTTCATAACGGGTATGTTGGGGCTAAGGAGAAGTGGTCCTGGTTTTGTTCTTGCCTTTGTGAGCTTGGAGAGTCAACCTGCCTCATACTTACCTGGATTGATCCAGCCTTTATAAAATTGAAAAAACTGTTGCTTTTATTAGTAAACCAAAATTGTATCAATTCTTGCTACCTGGACGTCTTAAAAGCCTAGGCTTCTGGAGTTGTGTATATTCTAAACCCTTCCTCCAGTGTATCTTGTATGTGAGTGTTCTCATATTTTGTGAACTCTCAGGGCTTCTTTGATAATTTTGGCCTTTTTATTAATGCTCATCAGTGCGAGAAAGTAGCCTTGGATTTCTTGGTGATCCATAATCTGTTTGAAAAAGCAGCTCCTACCATTTTGCTGGACATCTAGAGGTCCTGAATGAATGGTTATTCCATATTTGTAATCCAATTACTTATGTGCCTGGCATACATGAAAGTGCACCTTTCATATATGCCAGGCTTCTGAAGAGGAAAAAACATGGTCCTTAGAACTTCATTAGTAGGGAGATTAAAAGGGAAGAAAGAAAAGGTAGTGTTAAGGATAAGTAAAGATAATAGAGTATTTTAGTTACTGAGCAAGTATCTGCTGCAGTTTTAACATGTTATAGCCTCCAACTGTCTGGTCTAAATTTTCATCCAAGCATCCTGGCCTGATAAGAGTTAGCAAAAGATTGCCTATATACATCTGACTCCGATGCAACAGCATACCATCTAGCATAGCTCAAAATCTCTTTCATTGGCAGTTTTGGTTAATACAGTGGACTTTAAGTTGAACTAACTGAGGCAAAGGAATAAGCTGCTTTCTGCTGGCTCTTTTATAGAAAGCTGTCGCTTCCACTGGAATGGTGAATTAGACAGCTAGCTGAAAGTGGTGGCACCTTAAATTGCTCCAGCATCAATCAGAGCACTTACTGGCTGTGTGTGAATTGATTGGCATGGGTCTGTGTAGTGAAATACTGGTGTGGAAGACCAGATACTAATTTCAGAATGTGCTATTTGTTTCAAACTAGCTCTAGTCTAGTGTCATGAAATGACAGACAATTAGTGCTTGGAGTAATTAAGTGCATTCCTGGAGTGCATTTTGTGGTTTGGTTGTGATTACAAGCAATACTGTTAATGTGCTTTAGAACTGCTCTGGGATGTAAATCAAAGAACTGGGAAAGCTTAGAAATTTTACCTTGAAAAGTACGCTGCTGATACAAACTGTGTTGTTTGTTCACCCATTGACACACTGATGATAATCTTCAAGCATCAAGCTTGGATGTGAAGTTTGAGTAAAGGATAGTAGTCTCTTGCGTTCTCTGCTTTATCCTGTTATAATGGTGGACTAGATTTGATGGGTGTCTTTAGCTGTAGCTATTTGCTTTTACTTTCTTCATGTATAGAACCTGGTAACGTACTTTAGTTATGATCAGTATATGCTGAACAAGGATGAATATCAGTCTTTGATATCTCTTCTAATATTTCCCCAGTAATTTTTCCATAAGCATATGTTTAATCTTAGAGTGGTAGTTGAAAACAGGTGAGTTGATCTGATTTTAATCATGGGGAGGATCTGAACACAGGACTACAGGGCATTGACTCCTGAACTTTAATAGCTATTCTGACACACGTAATTTGTCAGCTTTGGACAAGCTACATAAGAGAGAAAAGATGCTGCACGCCTGTGAAACCTAAACAGTCAGTTGCATCCTGGAGACTTTACTGGAATTTAGGAATATTTAAAATGCTTGTAATAGGGTGCATGCTGTACCATGAATGCATTATACTGTTCGATACTTCAAAAGTCAGCAGTTAATGAGGACTGTTTTTTCTGATTTCAGAACTCTGAGATGTGGTACAAGCGACACAGTATAGCTATAGGGGAAGTACCGGCATGCAAACTTGTGTTCCGCAGAGAGCTAACACAAACAAATGTAGAAGAGATATGGAAATCCATGACTTTGTCACGGTAAGTATACTTGTGAGTCATTTGCTGTTAGAGTAAAGCTGAGTAGTAGGTAATAGTCTTGCCTGTCTTGTCTGGTAATGCTTGTGAGTTCACCCCCTCACCTTTCATCGCTACCATCAAAGCCATAGTGGCTAGTCTAACTATACCACTTGTTGTTTGGCTAACGAATTCAAAATAAAGTTTGCAAAGAAGCTTTATTGTGCTTAATACCTTTTGACTTTTTCCTGTTGTGTTCTTTTGTTTTGTGGGCTTTCTCTTGTTTAATAACTTTTTTCCTCAGTCTTTCTCTTTTTTTCTTGTTCCTATGAAACAAAAGCACTTCTGTACCATGAAATCTTTCAATGACAAGTACAATACTTCATATGAGATATGAAATGGAGTAGCTAATTCAATGCAGAAGGCTTTGAGATCTGGACATTCTTTACTATTCCCAAAAGGAATATCCTATGCAAAGTTACAGTCATTGCTTTAAACTATTTATGCAGGAGAAAAAAATAATATACATCAGCTATTTTTACAGCACAGTTGAGGCCTTACTAGTGATTACTTTCATCTAAACCTAGCACGTTACCTCCATATAATAAACTCAATGCCGAGGCGAGCAGCTCTGGTGCTGGCACAATCTGCAGTGGAGCGCTCTAGTGTGGCGCACAGCGAGGTTCCTCAACTGGGGAAACCTCCAGTGAGTGGAGAGACCTGATGGAAGCCCACAGCTTGTGTGACAGCAGCTGAGGAGATCTTGGTGGAGCCAGGAGCAATGGTGGCTAAGATCCCCCAGCCATATAAAAGAAGCTCCTATGGAGTGCTAGTGACCAGGAGCACAGCAAACGGGGCATGGCATGGCAGTTTGTGTGGAAGGGCGTACAGGAAGGGTGCTGAAGCTCTGCCAGCTCAACCAGGGAGCAGTGGTATCCACGTGGCAGAAAACTATGCCCTCTCTAAACTCTGCACTTGCTGCAACTGACGCAGCTTCCCAGAGAGAGCTCTGATGGGAACACGCTGCCACCCAAGTGTTGGGCTGCAGCATGTGCCCTGCTCTTATGCAAGTACCAGACAGCAGTAGTGAGCACACCTGTGGGAGGTGTGCTGAGGCAGAGGAATTCCTCTGCTTAGTGACAGAGCTCTGGGAGGAGGTGAGTAGGTTGGGGAGTATCAGGGAGTCTGAGAGAGAGATTATTAGAACCACACCCTACCTTCCCTAGGACAGACTTGTCAGGCAGACAGGACACATGATACGGAGCATTCCCTACCCTCTCTCCACCTGGCTAAACTTGGTGCCTTAAGGGATAGAAGGCAATGGCAACAAGTTCCTGCCTGGCACAGCAGGTACATCTCCTCTGTGACTACCCCATCTTCCCTGAGGCTCTTGCATAATAGGTACAAGGCCCTGCAAGTAGAACCAAACAATCATGAGGACTGTGGTTCATGTTGGTTGGAGGTGTCACCAAGGTTAAGTCAGCCTATGCCCTGCATCAAAACCACTTCCATAACGAAAAAGATGGGTCATTGTCATAGGAGACCCTCTTCTGAGGGGAACAGAAAGCCCAATATGCAGATTGGACCTGCTTTTTAGCGAAGTCTGCTGCCTCCCTAGAGCTAGGGTTAAAGATGTGAAGAGAAAACTTCCTAC
>VYXH01003745.1:25421-49883 GCA_013397275.1 Burhinus bistriatus | reverse complement strand
GATGAGAGGACAGCAGTGGATGCTGTTTATGTTGACTGTAGTAAAGCTTTCAGCACTGTCTCCTATCACATCTTTATAGGTAAACTGAGGAAGTACAGGCTAGATAAATGGGTAGTGAGGTAAACCAGATATCGGCTGAATTGCTGGGCTCAGAGTGTTGTGATCAGTGGCACAAAGTCCAGCTGGGTGGCAATCAGTAGGGAGTGCCGTAGGGCTGATAATGGAGCTAGTGGTGGTTAACACTTCATTAATGACCTGGATGGTGGGACGCTCTGTCCTAAACAAGTGTGCAGATAATACAAAACGGGGAAGAGTGTTTAAGGCAGTAGAGGGTTGTACTGCCATGCAGTGGGACCTCAATGGGCTGGAGAAATGGGCAAACAGGAATCTCCTAATGTTCAACAAAGGGAAATGCAAAGTCTTCTCCTGGGGAGGAATAATCCCATGCACCAGTGCATGCTGGGGGTGACTGGCTTGAAAGCAGTTTTACTGAGAAGGACTTGGCAGTCCTGCTGGGCACTAATGTGACCACGAGCCAGCAGTGTGTCCTTGTGCCAAAGAAGACCCGCAGCATTCTTATCTATGTTAAGATCATTCCAGCAGGTTGTGGGAGATCTTTCCTCTGTGCTAGTCAGTGATTCCAGTGGAGGGCCACAAAAATCAGGGCCTTGGAGCATCTGTCATATGGGGAAAGGCTGAGACCAGGGACTGTTTAGCCTGGAGAGGAGAAATGCAGGGAGGATCTTATTAATGTATACAAAAGATTGATGTGGGAAGAGTAAAGAAGAGGGAGCCAGACTTTTATCAGTGATATCCAATAACAGGACAAGAGGCAATAAGCACAAAGAGAAATACAGGAAACATCATTTATACATAGGAAGATAGCTTTTTTAATTGGAAGATGGTAAAACACTGGAAGAGGTTGTCCAGAGAAGCTGTGGAATCTCCATCTTTGGAGATATTCAAAACCTGATTTGACATAGTCCTGGGCATTTTGCTGTAGGTGACCGTGCTTTGAGCAGGAGGAGACATCTAGATAATCTCCAGAGAGCCCTTCCAACATCTATAATCCTATGGAAAAAAAAGTAGTATATCTTTTTGTTGTCTTCCTTGTTCCTTTATTAAGAGAATTTACTGACAGACTTCAGTCATGCAGATATTTTGCTCCTGACTTCTGTTTTGTTCTGAGACTAGTGCTATTTAGGCAAATGTGTAGTACATGCTTCCTTTACTGAGCTTTAGAAACCCAAAAGAGGATACCGTTTGGGTGGTGAGACCTCTTTATAGGTATCTAAATTACTACCAGATTCTACTGTGCCTCTCCAGTCTTCAAATATCTCTGCCATGTTCACATTCTGTGTTTTCTCAACAGTTTGTAAGTAGAATTAGTCATAGATTTAACTTCTATAGGTGTGAGGGACGTGTTGGTATTGTCATAGCTGTCATTGATGCATAAGTGCATGTTTGTTTAGATTCTCTGATTGTTGCCCTAGACTTAACTTTTTTTTATGTGGTTGCTACATCTGTACATACGTCTCAGTTGTATTTAGAACTGAGGGTTATAAAAGAGCAAAGGATGAACCAAAACGTAGCTTTTCATGTCTGCTAACATCTAGAGTTGTTGGTTATGGTTATTAATGTCTCTCAATGCATCAGAAGGAAATCTTGTAAATACTTAAATAAGGTGCCCATTTCTAGTAGTCCAGCTCTAGGAAGTTCTTTCTAGAGTCTTTGGGGAGTGGACTTCAAATGCAGTCTTGAATGAGTAGGAAAGGAATTTGGGGAGACAGATTTAGAAATGTTATGTTGAATGTTATTGAAATATATAATTGAGAAATGTTGCCCAATCTCATGATCTTGTATAAACTAGGTCTGCTGCAAAAACACAGCAAGGCTGTAGAAGCTCTTCAGATCTCTTGTCTCCTGCTGCCACCAGAAAATCGGAAAAGACTACAGCTGTTGGTGAGGATGATGGCAAGAATTAGCTTTAACAAGGATTTGCCACCTCTTTCTGACTCAGTGAGGACCAGAACCTTGGTACGTATAGTGTAAGGCAAAAGGTCTAGGCAAGGCTTTTGGAGTAGCACAGATAAAAGATTCTTACTGGTGAGTGTATACAAAATACAGTTTGCTTGTTTGAAGAACAGTTTGTCTATTCTATCTATGTGGACAGCTACTCTGAATTTGAATAAACTGGGATTTCTTGGTAAGTTGTGAGCAAATGAAGAATTTGCTCAGAATTTTGAAGTTTCCTTATCTTTCAAAGTTAAATCACCACTGATACCACTGTTGAGCAGAAAAAAATTAAAATACAGTAGGTGAGGTCTCTGATGTTCTTTATCACTGCAAACAGTGTGAGATAAACAAACTGCCTGCTTTAGTCATAGTTAGAAATATGTAGCTGAATGTTTTGATTTACCTATTTTCAGCCATTTAAAAGAAAATTCCTACTGGTTTATTTTAGTACTATTTTTTTTTTCATCATTTAACCTACAGAAATCTCTAAAAGTAATTGTAATTAGATTTTCATAAAGCCCTAGTTTTTGCTAATGCTCTTTCTGTAGGACTGCTTGTAGAGTTATCACTGATGTTTGCAACAGCATGTTTTTACAAAGTTATTAAGCATAACTTAGCAATTCCAGCTGGCTAAGGACATATATTTCTTTTGCTTAATTTTCAAGTCTTTTGCAAGAAGGGCAACAGAAAACTCAGCTGTAGAGCCACTCCATAAAAATCCGATAGTAACATGCATAAATCTAAATTTGTTCTATAGAAATTAAGTTTTCAATTAACTATGAATAGTATTTGATTAAAATAATTAAAATTTTGACTGCTGAGGTTAAAATTTAATTAACTGGAATTGATCTTTGATTAAAATAATTATGTTATAATCTAAATGTTATTTTTAGAAGTAAATCCTTTACAGTCCAAGTATTTTGTGCTAAGTTTCAATTCAGCAGTGTAATCTATGGTACATGAGAGAAAACCTTGATTGCCTTCTGTTCCTTTAATGTTAGACGTGATTGGTGCACAGACAGAAAACTCTTCTAACAATGCTTGAGCATGAGACTACATGAAGGGAGCTGGACCTGAAATTTGGCTTGATGATTTCGAAATAATGGTATTAAGTACCAGAGGGAAAACTTAACTTCTGTTACATTCCTGTGTTATTTTTAAAATCTCTGAAATATTTGTGCCCTGTTCAACTGGAAAAGCCATATGAAATGGCTATTTGCTGAAATCTTGAGAATAAAATGGAATTCAGCCATTCTAAGTCTAAAGTCAGGGTTAGGTTATGTATATGAGGCAAGAGCCATCTTCAATCCACTCAGATAATGCCACTGTTCACAATACTTTTTTAATTATTATTATTATATTGATATGTTGAAGTATGGTGAGTATTGTGCTGTTTAACAGTTTTTAAATACAGTCTGATTCCCCTCCCCTCACCCCCAAACAGAAAAATATACAATAATGATGTTTTTTTTCCTCAGATGGTTCAGGCATTTTCCCGTTGTATTCTCTGCTCAAAGGATGAAATGGACTTGGATGAGCTGCTTGCTGCTAAACTAGTATCTTTTCTTATGGACAATTATCAAGAGATCTTAAGTGTTCCTGCCACCTTAAAATCTTCTATAGAGGAGCATGTTGTGCATCTCCAGAGAGTTCAAGTAGGTACCTAATGAAAAAAGCCTCTAATGTCTCCGTGCTAGGAGATCAAATTTATCCTTTCTGCTCCAAAGTTTGACTGTTCTTAAAGTCTTCATTCTGTCTCTGCTAGCTCATGAAAAGCTAATTAATTTTGACTGCTGATATTCAACCATAACTATGTATTTAAATGAAACTAAGCAGATTTTGAATGGTTTAGAGACAAGAACTATAAAATATGTTTTCCTGTTGGTCAGCACTATCTTCTCCATGGAATGGGCAAGTTATGTTTGTGGTAGTGAGGAAAACTGTGGATGGTTAAAAAGTGTTTCCACTAATGTTCTGATTTTCTTTCAGAGCCATCCTTGCTTGTTCAGCTTTTTCGTAACACTTTTTCTGCTTCCTGATACCATATTTTCTTTTGTTCAAAGATGCTTTTTGCTTCTCCATTCTTTAATTTCTCCTGAAAAAGTAACATTTAACTTATTCCAAGAGTTAAACAGGCTTCCTTTGTGTCATGCTTTTTGACTTACTAGAACTCAATTAGTGCGGGAGGTAGGAGGTACAATTTAGGGTCTTTATTCCATATCTTCTCTACTTAATGACTTCAGGTGGTCAATTTTATTTAGCCAGTTTTTGCAAATTTATTGCAGAAAACATAGCTGCTCTTTTTTTACTCTCTTTTTCAGATAAAATATGCTGGAGCTGATACTGATGCAACTTTTCCTCCTCCGTCATTTTGTCACCAAATCAGTACAGATGAATTTGAATACCAACGGGCAACTGGCTCTCAAGAGCCACTGGCAGCTTTATTGGAAGAAATTGCAATGAATAAAGAAATATCTGTGAAAGATAAGAAGAAGAAGCTCAAGCAAGTAAATGAAAATTCCTCCACAGTCTTTAATTTTAACTTAAGAAGCTTTATGAAGTCTTAGACATGTAGTCCTCTAGAGATATACTGATATTTAAAATAGTAGGTACTCTTGGGGATTTCAAAGTTGTTAATCATTTAGAATAGGGGTACTGTGATGAATCAAGCTGTATTAGAAAATATCACCTAATTTTCTATAGAGATATAGAAAGTCCATTAGAGAAATAATCCTTTTTCTGCTCCAGAGGTGGAATTTCTACTTGAGTAGTTTTTTATATTACAAGTTTGCGTGAATTCTTCATTTAAATCTATGTGTTTTTCTAGTTTCAGAAATCTTACCCTGAAGTGTACAGAGTACGATTTCCTACCCCTGAAACTGAAGCAGTGCTGTTTCCAGAAAAAACTAAACAGAAACCACCAGTACTGATGTGGGCCTTAAAAAAGCCTTTTCAACCATTTCACAGAACCAGAAGCTTTCGGATGTAAATGGTTTGAAGTGTATCAGCGAACTGAGTCACAGCATGTTATCAGTGGATGTCATGCAAAAAGAGCCTGAGCAGCATGTAGTTACTCAAAAAAATTACTGGCGATACTGCCAAGATGGTAAAAAAGGTCAAAAGAGCAAAGCATTAAGGTGGTAGAAATGTGAGCCATTATCAGTATTTTTGTAAACTATTGTTTTTTTAAATTCTGTTATTTAAAAAAAAGGGCAAAAACAAAAAAATAAAAACAAACAAAAACCAAATTCAAGGGGATTAATCTACACAGGTGATAAAGTACACTTGCTGTAGTTTGATTTGACCATAATTTCAAGGTCTAAATGTATTTGTGTGTAATGTATTGTTGGTAACTAGTGAACGGCTTTTTTTTACCCTGAAAGTGAGTCTCTTGCATAAACTAGGCTGTGTTTGTCCACATATAGGTTGAGGAATTAATTTGCTGTACATGCTTGAATAAATATGAAACACTGGACTTTGTTTTGCTATTGTACACCTTACTGTTCTTGATATTTGGATATTCATTCTTGATTTATTTTGGAAAACTGTAAAAACTCATTCTTAATTTTCTGATTCACATGATGCATTACAGCTTGATCAACACCTGTTGAAATTCCATTAACTTCTGTAGTACTGACCCATTCTTTTAAGCAACCCAGTCTTCTAAGTCTTTTCCCAGATGCTCTTACTAAATATTGCTGTATAAAATTGGATGCTTAACAATAGAACGTATTTTATCAGAAAAATCTGAAGGCTTTCATTTCCTCTGGAAATGGAATTCAAATACTGAAGTGACATTGAAGCATACATGCCTCTAATGGTTTCATTTGTTTTGCATTATAAAATCTACTGTACCTATAACTTGACTGTGCATATAACATACTTGATTCTGACAGCACTTTTGAGTTAGTAAAGCATTACCGTTTTCCTGTATTTGATGATTTCACGTTATCCATTAGCAATTTAAAGACCAACATTTCATATGTCATTGAATGTCAGAGTAGTCTATGCAGGAGAGAAGACAGCTGACATCTCACCAAATCTTTATCTGCCATTTTAGTAAGCAACATGGTGACTATCCTGTAATGCAACACTGACAATATTTTCACTTTGCTAACCTCCTAACCAGTCAATAAGCTTTAAGATATACATTACAAAGTTGTTGGTTTAATAGATCGGAATATTTCTTTGGCAATGTGATTTTGAACAGTACATGTTTCCATGATCTGTTTTCACGCATCGGTTATACTTGAACTTCATATCAATAATCTTTTTCTTAAGCAAAGTTGATACAAAAAGATACACTTTTCAAATAATAAGAAAATATTAATATTAAAAGTAGTCTGAGGCCACTTGTTACCTTTTGAAGACCTAGTGGTCTTCAAGGGTGACATAACCTTTTAGATGTGTCATAGAATTCTGTGTATGCTTATGTGCAGTCAAACTTTGACTATGACTAGACTACTCATAAATAATAATTTGGTTACAGTACTAATCCATGAAGTATAATAAAGAGTAAGGCTAGTTGGAAAGCAAATCTTGCACAAAAGTGATAACTCACCCAAAATGATCTCTGACATCAGTTCCTAAAATGCAGAGGAGAAGTAAAGCCAATCTGTTTGCCATTGGAATTAATCTCCCTGCCTGCCAATAAGCCTTCTACTGCCAGGCTGAATTTTTTCCCTGTTGTTTTTTTAAAAATTTGTAGCCTTTCTGAGCCTGTTTTAGACAGTAATTACTGAGTTTACTCATTAGTTTCCATGAGGAGAAGTTTAAGATACATCATATGTTTCTGCGGATCAACTGTACTTTTGTTTCAAAGAATTATTTCCTTGACTGTGGTAGAAACAAACCAAGCAAGTCCATTTGCTCACAATTCCCAAGCCTGCAAAAAATACCACCACAAAATGTCCTACGAAACCTTGAAGGGACTGTGAGGAGGGAACTTTATCTGAGATCATAATCTCACAGATGAATTTTAATTGTTGCCGTATATTGGAAGACACTTGAGAAAGCTTATCTTAGCAATAGAAGATATATGAATATGGCCACTGCTTACAGCTCTTCCTTGTCTTATAACTGAACCAGCTGCAAATATGCAAGATGAATATGGTATGAACACAAAAGTGAGTTTGCCTGTTCCTTTCAGGGTGGGCGTTAGAAAAAGAAAGCTTGAAAGCTAGTTCAGAGAAGACTGTGGGCTTGATGAAATGTCTTAGAAAAAACACAGGTCATGTATCCCTAAGCTATAGTCAATAGAAACTTCAGTTTTGATATTCACTTCCTCAGGAATTTAACCTTTACTTCTGTGTTAAAGCCCTGCAGTGTCTTGATGTTGTCAAGATGGAACAACATGGGCTCTACTGGGTTAATTTTCATTGAACTGTGAGCACCATAAACTAAACATTCTTTTACTTAACCTAGTGGCTATTTTCTGAAGAGGCTCACTAAATAGAGTACTAGCTGACATTCTTTTAAAGCACATCAGCTGGAAGACTCAATGAAAGTAGAAGATGTTGTTTCAACTGCTTGTTAGACTAATATTTGCCATCAAAGAGGAGCATCTAAAGCATCCACCTGTAAGCTCATATGTAGGTAGGAGATATTTCTTGCTAAATTTGGACAGTGCTGTTGTAACTCCTTAGTACTGAAACTTCTAGTGTAATACTATTAGCTGTCATGATACTTTTAGGCCTTTTGGACAAGACCTTTGAGTAGAAACTTCTATTATGTGGGTGGTTTTGCAGTAGTTTTTTGTTTGGTTTGGTGGGTTTGTTGTTGTTGGGTTTGGGTTTTTTTTCTTTTGCTTTGCTATGATCTTTGCCCTCAGCAGAGCAATCTCTTTTCCCTCACCCCCCATCTCACCTTGAACATAACCTCTTTCCTCACCTATTGGATCCTAGTAACACATCTATGACAGCTTTGCTCCAGCATTTCCTGGAAGAGAGAACAGTATTTATCTTCCTTTCTTGGAAAGGGAGCTGAGTCTTTGCTTAACATTGCTCTTTCTTGCTGATTGTTGCATTGCTTTCTTTCCTTACACAAACACAGCTTGCTCCAGCTCCTAAATTAACAGTCATCTGGAAAACCTTTCGGTTCACATGTCTCTGTTTCTGCTCTAGTCTTCTGATGTTCTTTGAGTAATAGCTTCCATTGTTAGTGGCTATTACATAAAGATTATTTAATTGTACATATTTTGTATGAAGTCTGTTTAACTCACCTAAATTACCAGGATTGTGATATCAGCTGTTTACACTTACGACTACAGAGAATGATTGATGACTGATCTTATTTTGTGAAGCTGTTTTCAGATGTTACTTCACTTCATATCAGCAAAATCTGAGTGATTCTTATCTTCTCATCCTACTAAATGGAAACAAGAACTGAAGTGAAGGAGGTAGTATGTTAACATACCATGCTTTTAAAATTATTGCTGTGATATGCCAGAGCTTTTTTCCCCTCTTCTCTAAAAACATGTTTTGCATTGTAAGAGCGTCTCCTTCTTTCACAGAGACTGTGCTAACTCAAATGACTTGCTTTATCTCTTGATCGCAATTTTTTAAGTCTCCTACTGCCTCCGAGTTTATGATTCTAGTATTGTAGCTCTAGATAAATTCATACTTCTTAGATTTTAATTCCACAAACTCATAGATACCTTCTGTAAGTATACAAGTGCACTTGAATTAATTTCATTAATTTGAAACAGCTGATGTACTTTATACCAGCTGTAATGCATTAACATTACTATTTTCATCAGTTCATTAGGCTTCAAGCAGAAGTGTGAGGTGACAAGTTTTTCAGGAAAACAAAGTCTGTAAAATGGGATTAGAATTTATACAAGTTTTTAGCTCTGTTTTCAAGTATCTGCTGTATGGTATTTGCTTATCAACACCTCTTCCTGTGTGAGATGTCAGGTTTGTTGTGTGTTTGGGTTTTTGCCCCAGAAATGCAGTTTATAGAATAGTTATGCATCCAGGACACTCTTTCTGTATGAATCATGTTTCAGAAGTGAGTGTTGCATTCTACTGTATGTAAAAGGATTTGCAAAATTTACTAATTGTAAACATACAAAATTAGGTGAAATAAGTCCCTCTTCATGAGTTTCTGTTTGGGTGCCTAACTCCCATTTAATTTTACCACAGTAAATAACATAGAGGAGATGTTCAAGTCTGTGTTTAAAAAGAAGGAAGTTGATATGTCATTGTGAAGTCCTTTCTAAAAGTAATTGAAAGAGGCAAAATATTTAAACAGTATTGATTAAGGACAGTAATTTTCACTTTAATTGCTTTTTTGGATCTTTGGGTATCTAAAGCTGCCTGAAAAAATCTCTTACTTGTCCTGGCAAAAGAAGAAAAATACCAGAACAGCACCAAATACACCGTTATTCAAGAGGATAATTGAGAATAATCCAAATAGCCAATAATAAATGAATCTGATGGCAAACCCGGGCAAAACAGTGGAAAACCAGATACAGAATTTTATTGGGAAAACCTAAACCACAGTAATAGAGCTAAAGCTCAGTCAATGCATTGTTTTAATTCTTTATAGCAAGTATACTGTCTTGCACGGCAAAATTGTTTTTATTAGTGGTGGAGATTACAAATTTATTTTATCATGTGTGACAGTTTTTGACTGCTGAAAATTTTTTGATGCATGTGGGATATTTATATAGCATATTTAGGTAAACTGAGAATAGACTTAGGTTTTGTTTGTTTGTTTTTTATGGATTCCTTGGAAGTACTGATGTAGCCAGGGATATGGCTGAAAATTTTGGGTACAATAGGCTTTTTATGGCATTTCATTTAGTAGCACCTGATAAAATTATTCCTGAATAATGTTTGTAAGTGTTTAAGTGATTTAAGAACTGCCTAAATATAGGCATAAGGGAATCATGATGGAGATTCTCTTTATGGGTTTTTGTAGGAAATAGGTACTAGATTTTCCAATCAGCCAGTGTAAATAGAAAAATCACTGTTAGTGTCATTAACTAATCTCATTAGTGTTTTCAGACCGTTCAGTAATGATAGCGGCATTAATATGGAACAGTGCGGGTTGAAACTTTATGTCTGAGAACAAGATATGTAGGTCATGTTACAAAGAAAAAAAAGAGGGGAAAAGTACAGCTCTGTAAAAGGTTTCTCCTGCAGTGAACAAGGCTTCCCGACATTATACTGAGGCAAAGGGCTAATGTGGTTCTTGAAGGTCTAAACTGGAGGTTGTTACATAAAATCAGCTGACTCATCTCGTGTGACCTCTACACTCAGTGCTGATCGACTGACTGACACCGAAACATTGCAGGCTTTGCAGCTTTTGTAAAACTACAGATGATGCAAGGTGAGTATCTGGAATTATTTCCTTAAACTGCAAGTTTGCATTACTTCAGTCTTTCCTATTTATGAGAAACAAGCACAGGGGATCACTTGATTATCTTGTGGAGTACATTCACATAAAGAAGTACTTGCATTGGTAAGCAGCAAAGGTGAGTTGAGAAGGGAGTAACAGTGGATGGAAGATGAAGCTAGATATGGTTTTTTTATGCTGAGGGTACTGAATGATGGTAATGTGATGAATATTAACTTTTCCTGGTGTCTTCAGAGTGAGATTTCTCTGGTAGATGTTTACTGAAAGCTAAGTCATTGAGCTCAGGGCAGAGTGAGCAGAGGGGATGCATAATGATTCGTGTCGCGTGGAAGACTGGACAAAATGTCAGAGCTCCTCAGTCTTTGCATGCTATGGATTTTCACATGTGAGTCACATATCTGTTCAAATTCATTAGCTTTACTCAGTGACTTGATATTCAGGAGGTGATGTGAAACAGTTGACTTGTCATTCCTCTCTCGATTTTTGAGGCAACTAAAGAGAACAACATTTGTTAGTTTTGTTCTTCAGTCAAACCTCAGTGAATATAGGCAAAGAGGGGTCACCTTTTGAGTCGCTAGGCCACAAGCTGCTTCTGGGGATAATGAAAATCAGCTCTGCACTGCCCAGCACTCTGGTCAGGGAGGGTGAGGTATTTCTCTGGTGTGCTGCAGTTGCTTTCCCTGGGATTGAGAAAAAGATACATAGAAATGTGATCTGGTGGCTGGTATGAATTATAGTAATACAGTCATTGCTGCTTTGTGATCTAAATAGGTATTTTAAAATGTATGTTTTAGTCTTTTTTTTAACCTGGGATTATGTGGTGCTGAACTAATCACATTCATACCTAGGAAAGACTACTCTTGAGCATCCAAAGCAGCCTAAAGTATCTCTTGTATTAGCACTAACTTAAGGCTGTCTATAGCTGCTGCTTCCTGTGAATTTTTTATACTTTCTCCATAACTTGAAATCACTGCAAGGCTCTCTGAAACTTTAGTGGTGACTGAGAGAGAAACTTCTGGCAATGAATTCTGAGCTTGCCTGCTGAAGAGAGGATCAACTGACCTTGGCACTTCTAGACAGACTCCAAAGGTGAATAAAAGGCACAATGTAATATATTTACATCTTTGCAAATCTTTCGTTTCCTTGTTTAACCTGAGTGCTTATTCATGTGAGGATCTGGCCTTGTGTATGACCACGATTTGCTATGTGATTTCAAAGCTCATATGCAGTGTTAGCTTTGAAATTTAATCTCATGAAAAGCAGTAGTTCTGAGTCCTGTAGCTAATTTTGTATTCATGTACTTCTAAGAGAATGAGTAGTGGGATTGTTAGTTCTTGTTTGCTTGTATATACTGCTTGCAGTATATTAACTTTTCGCAAGACACTGTGTGAAAATAATATGTCCTTTTGATGTTGAAATCTATGCAAAATATTTTGAGATCCTATGAAAAATTCCTTTCTTTTCTTCTTGATAATTATACAATGTTTCCTGCATCAGTCTTGGTGCTTGGTAATATATGACCCAGCAGAGGTCGGCCTTGTGACATTTTTCAAAATGTATGCTCAAAGAAAAGGAGTAGAGACAAAGTTCTTATTATAAAAGCCGTTGGCATTTTGTTTTATAAAATAAATTCCCTCAGACTGGAGTTGGTGTGATATTACTGTGTTGTAGCTAGATGTGTGGCTTAAATATCTCAGTGTCACATAATAGGAATGTTTATTGTTTTGTAAAATTGTTACAAATTATCTGAAATGTTAGCCTTGGTATACTAAAATACCTGCTTACTGATTTGATTAGATAAGAGTATTGTATTTCCAGACTTGGTTGTGTAGTTCAGTGAAATGACATCAAGAGGGAACACATGGAACTGTCATTTGAATGCTACATGCTTCAGGTTCACAATGATGTCTTGAAGTAGTGTGTCTGTATGAGATTAATGACTGGGGCAGGGCAAGGAAAAGTGAGGAGGGAAGTGGGAAGAATAGGCAAGTATTTTGCCACTTTTTTCTAAGAGTCTATGAGAATAAAAAGTGTTCTTAACTTCCCATAAAAGAGCATTTTTTTTCCTTTTTGATGCATAAAAAAATGAAAGATGGGGAGTGGAGGGAAATCAATCTTCATCCCCTACACCAGCTCAGAAGCACAAATGATTTGTTCACAATGTAAAACACTATTCCTATGTTGTATCACAGTCCTAGAATGATCAGTAGTCATTTCCCTCTACTAGTAAGGGTAGCACTCTGATTGTATATAAAGTTGATTCAGATTATAATCCTCAACAAGAATAGTGGCAGTTATGTCTTAAACTGGCTGACTAACTGGTTTGTAAGTTTGGTTTCAACTGGCAATCTCAACAGTGGCTGATGTAATTGCTCTGCTCTGCCTGAACACAATCTTCTGTGTACCTTGAACTAGCTCCAAAGTACTTTTATCCAGTTACACAGTAGAACTGAATATGCAATAACAACATTGTGAAGGCTGCAGCTGAGTCTTCTGCAACAGAACATGCTTAAATGACTTGAGCATGACACTAGGAACTGGGAAAACATGTTGCCTTTTTTGTTCAGCCAGTTTCTTTTCTGAACTTTGCAAATATGTTTTATTCGTTTACCGTTCCTGCATTTTTTGTATACTCTAAGTTGTTTTTCAGACATTAAAAGCACACTGTGATGAGAACAATATTCTGAGGTTTTGGAGTAGCTAATAAAAACATATTCTGTGTCTCACAGCGGGCTGCAAGTCAAAATCAGCCTCAGGAATAGACACTGTGCTTTTTAATACTTGCTTTTCTTTTAAAACCCTTTTCTCTTTTCCTCTTTTTTTAATTTGCCTTCAAGGAGTCAAGATCAGCTTGGAGCAGCAGTAGCTACTATGTTTTCCTTTATCTTGTGCAAAAGATCATTACAAACCACCTAAAACCTGCCAGACAGAGCATTATCTTATAAAAAAGTTCTCCAATTAGAGAGAGAAAATAAGACCGTGTTTAAATGGAAACCTTTCCTGAAATGGAAGCCTTTATTAGTGTGCTGTAACCAGAATGCTGTAATATGTTCTTTTTGAATATGTTATTGAGGATGCTTAATGTTTATTATTTACTGGAGAATAGGAAAGCCAAGGTATTAAGATGAAGAACCCTATTTAATGTTAATCAGCAACAGTGTATGTTGTTCTTATTCCTGTCCATTCATTCTATTGAAATGAAAATAGTGTTGAATGCTTTGGGCATCCTGTGGACTTAATAGTATGTGCTTATGCAATTAGGCCCTAACCTAATGGATATACAAAAGATACTGTGAATTAATGTTGCATGAGTAACTATCATTTTATGGTGCTTCCTAGCTTTTGAGTACTTGACTCTGCTGTCTTAACAGTCTCTCATTCAAAAGCATGTTTTGTCCTTAGCACAATGGCTTTTGCCCAGCACTTTAGTTGTTATATAGAAACCCCAGATTTGTCAGCAACTCTTCTATTTAATAAGCCTTCCTTTAACAAAGAGAAACAAAAGTACGTGCAGAGACAGATGCTCTGAATTGAATCAGCTTGGGTCCAGGTGTGCTTAAACTAATAAATCTAACCAAACTTAGACTATCTAAGCTGAAAATCGCTGGAACATTTACACTGTGCTGCCCACCACACCTCCTTTTTGAGAACAGAGTGCAGAAATGCCTGATCTGACAGAAGCCTGCTTCTCAAAGTGTCACATGAGTATGTAAGCCACAGCTAGTAACCTCTTCAGACTTTAGACATCTGCATCCATAAAGGATTCATAAACTTACCTCAAACAAGTAATTCAGCTGAATGAAAATGCACAGCACTGCTTAGGTGGTTCTGGGATGCTGTCTACAAAGCTTGTCCTAAATCTTCAGAAGATCAAAATGCTTTTTCCCAGGATGTGTTACTCCTGAATTTCTACACATCTGGATTAAACAGCAGCCTATTTCTGTCCTTTCAGATTGAGGGTGGTAGATTACGAGGCAGAGAAACAACATGGGTATTAGCAAACAATAAATTCTGGTAAAACTTTGTTTTTTCCCAGTGTGTGGTGAGGAGAGGCTTATGTAACTTGAGAAGATGCAAGAGTCGTTGTGCAAATCCGCACAGAAAAGTTGTACCACGTGCACCTGAGCAAGGAACACTGCATATTCAGAGGTTATGTAACTAGTGCACACTTTGAATTTTATAAAAGTTCTAATTTTTTTTAACAAATTAGGAATATGGAGTGGACTATACAAATCAGGTTTGACTTCCTGAAGCTGCAGGCTCCCTGTGAAGTCTTTGTTTAGGCTCATCTGGGAAATACCTGTCTGAGTTTCCTTAACTCAAGATAATCTTGTTACAGGAGAGACTACTAAGAGGGTTTTTTCTTGCTAAGAGTCAAATAAGCTCAAATTTTCTTTTGCTGACTTCCTCTCATAACTTTCTTTTCAATAATAATGGGTGTTGTTTCTCTGTAGCCAGGCTCACCTACTGCTCTGTGATGATGTGCAAATTATCTGTGTGTGGAATAGTAATGTTTGTGCTTACCATGATAGTGCTCATTTTCTTACAGTTGGGAAAGAAAAAGAAGGGAGTGTTTCTGTGAGTGTGCTGGGCATCCTGTTTTACTGCCTGATTTCCCTAACTATTCTGCATATTTGGTTGGTATTGTGCCTGAATATACTCAAAATATCTGCAAAATATTAACCAATATAAAATAACTAATAATTTATTCTAGACAACCTGTTTGCTCATTTCACAGGTATCTAAAAGCATAAATAAATTTTTTGGCAGGAATCAAAGAAGAAACAAAGTTGTATACTATTTCAATGCCAAATTTGTAAGTAAAGACAAGAATAGACCCAGTTTATAACATCTGAAGAAATGTTCTTTACCCGTCTAGAAAGTTTAATTTAATCAAATTCAAATTTATTCCAATTTTATTTTGAAAAACACTGCAACATTGAAATACTATTGTTCCATTGAGAAAATAACTTTGTTTAGACACTTGAATCCTGGTTGGAATAAAATATTCTTAGATGTAACATTAGTTTTGTAATATTGGCATAAAATATGATTATTTTTTCTCCTCTAGCTTTAAATTCAGTTGGAAGTCAAGCTTGCACTATCAGGGCAAATTCACTACCAATCTTCTTTATACTTTTCACCTGATTATGTAATTTTTCAGATTCCTGTTAATAAAGAAAACTATTGCCTGAAACCATGAAAATGAAATTTAAATTCAGAGGTGGAGTGATTGAGAAAGCTTTAGGCATTCTTATTATTTTTATTTAAGGTGGGAATCAAATGCAGCTTCAACCATGTGAAAGCTAAATCCCAACTAAATCCCTTCTTATTGCCATTTTCAGAGGACTACTTGTCTTCTGCCTTTTGAGATGACATGAATTGTTTTCAGCAAGTGCCTGTATTGCTCTGTTGATGTAGCGAAAGTGTAGATAAACTTTATCATCCAAGAAAAATCAGCCTGATATTTTATTTCTCATGTTTATGAAGCCAAATGTAGGTAAGACTGCAGCACTTTATGATATACTAAATTTAATTTGACGTGGGGACGTGGGTGGTAACGATGAAGAAACGTAGCTTCCAGTGCAGCTTGCAAGCCTGTGAGGAGGCATGGAGGAGATGTACTCTGGCCTACTCAGAAGTCTTTGCTCTCATGATCTTTGCTAGGACCGTTATTAGTGCTCGCTTAAGTCAAAGCTATGGCTGTCTTCTCATCATAGGTATATGAAATATTTATTTGGGAGAAAGGAGATTTTAGAGGCTATATCTGACCAGAAATTTTTGAAGAACGCATTAATCCAAATACAGGTTTACAGAGTATTTGCCTTGTACACAATTTTGACAAGCTCGCTTGTGTATTTAAATTGCAAAAGCATTAGTAAAACTGAACTGTAAATATATATTTAAAGAAAGGAAGTGATAATCTTGCATGACTTGTGAGACAAATGAAGAAATATCCTGCCATCTCTTAAAGAGTGTTATGTTGAGTTGATAACCTTAGAAATTTTATATTCTGAAATTTTCTCCGATTCTCAGTATTTGCCTATGAAAGGAGTGCTGTGACATACAAGCATAAAGAGATTTTCTTCAAGATAAGGGAAAAACAACTTGACACAGGAATCACAATAAGAGGGGTACCCAGCCATGAAATAACTGAAGGAAAGTAAAAAAAAAAAACAAAACCACCAACAAATGGATAAATATTTATATTAAAACTCTAACTCTTTAAATAGGAGACAGTAATCAGTCAAGGAGGCAGGAGGGACATTGGCCTCAAAAGTTTTTGAATGATAAAACTAACATGCAGAGGAAAAAGTTCTTTCCCTCTCCCCCCGCCCCCAGCTACTTATTCCTGACAAACAGAAAGTCAAAGCAGAGACAGGGATAAATTACCTGGAGAGAACAGTGACGTGGTAAGAACTTTAATTTTCTTGCCCTGCGTGGACAAAAAATTGATAAGAAAACAAAAATTGTACAAATAATGGTTCACAACATACAATTAAAATTTTGCCCTGAAGCTCTTTGGCTCATGGGGTGCTTTATTGACATGTAAGAGTAGCAGAGAGTAGTGTGATGCTGCCTGAGGGCACTCTACATGGTGTTCACATGGGAGGAACAGATGTCTGATGTCATTGATTGCTAAACGGAGCATGTGGACCTCTCTTTTTTGCGTTATCTCTGGTGTGTTACTTGAGGAATTTCTGTCATTTTATTTTTATTTTTATTTAGAAAGTAAAGAAGAAGATTGTCTCCTGCCATCCAGCCTGGAAAAAGGAATTGCCCTAATGCTTGTGGGGGTGATGCATCTGGATAATGATGCTGCAGCATGTCATGGGTGTAGCAGGGAAGAGTGGCCACCAGTGTTGGTACAGGTAGGTTGTCTCAATGACTGGGTGAAAGTATGCTTAAGCAACACTACTGATAACATTCTAAAGGCTTAGCACAGAGTAGAAGCTGTCTTGAGACAAGCATTGAACAAATGAGGCTGAATGCTATCCACATGCTCCAGATTGAGGAGAAAGATGCAAACTGTGAATCATCCCACTTTATGAAAAGTTGTTGGTTTTTTTTTTTTTTTAAACACTTATCCTCTAAGGTGTTTGCTTTTGGTCGGAAAGGTTTTTCAATCTATGTAACTATCTTTTCTCAGGGAAGAACACCAGTATTAATACAAACCTGACAAAAAAAATTTCTATGCCACTGAAAGCATTAAGTAAGATGATGTTACAGTCTTTAGCTTCCCCTATCTTTAGTCCTTGCCCTACCATGCTTATCACTTTTTTCGAAATTGCCTAAACGTGGTATATGCAGAGATTCATCTTTTCTTGCTATTTTTTCTGATGCTGATATATCAAACACTTAGGTGTTTTCTGTTACCAGAGTGAAGACCAGGTTCTGTAAGTCTAACTCCAAACTTGATTCTTGTGCAGCCTGTTCTCCAAGTGTCGTCATGATTGCACTTGGTTGCCTCCAAGAGTAGCAAGACCTTCCTAGTGTTATCTTGAAAAACTGCACAAGACCACTATGCAAGTTTGGCAAAATAAGTTAAATTGTTCAGGGTAATACAAAAAGAGGATGGGGCAAAAAACAGGTGCATGGAGAAAGGTGAGCCATGAGATTAGATTTTGTTCAGACAAAATTAATAGATTAATGTTATTGGAAGGAGGTGGAACCTTTTCTCACTGTCAAGATGCCTGTTATAGTCACATGGGAATTGTCTGGCACTGTTAATACATAATATGGTTTCATTCAGCTTTATGTATGAACCTCTGAACAACAGAAATAAAAGAGCACAAGAGGGTAATCAAAAATATTCTGTAAGGAGACTAGCTGAGTCTGATACTCTCTTTACTTAATGAAAAGTAAATTAAGGAAAGAGTTGGAAATAGAGATGGCCACCTGTGGGTAGCTAGCGGTTTACCAGGGAGGGGGAAAGACCATCATCTTCTATTTCTTTCCATGGATTGCTTTGAAGGCTTGCAGTTGACTGAGTTGTTTCCTACCCATGACGTGTTTCTATCTTTGCCAAAATGAAGCATAAAACTGTGGGAGGGAAAAGGTGTCCAACTGTTCTTGGTGAAAAAATGCTGAAAGATAACATGTGGTCAGGAAGCAGGAAAGGATCTTTCAGAAAACTTTTTAAAGGATTGTTGTTTTGCAATAAACAATAATAGAACAGTATAGTGTTCTGTATTCAGAAAAACCCTTGCAAGTTTGCTTGAAGAAAGCATCAAAAAAACCCCACTAAACATCTTCAGCAACAATGCTGAAACTGTGAATGGTTCTGTATTATCTTTTAGGATAAGAGGCGTACCTCCACTGTTGCAACCTTGCTATGGTCTCGCCAGTATCATGTGCATTTCCCTTTCTAAAGAATACAAGAGAAATTGAAATAAGATGTCATCAGGAATGCTTTTAGTCTCATTAATATTTCCCTCTCTCTATATTGCAGACAACATTTTCTGTAAGGATGCTTGCTTCACAATGCTGTGCTGTAATTTAAATTGCGGTTAACTGCTGTGAATTTCAAGAAAGAGACTGATGGATAAGCTTCTGCATCTGCAATGCCTCCATGAGCAGAGATACTCTTCTGTTTTGGACCCCATTTTAGGAGTCTTCAGAGTAGTAGGACTGGTATTTCCTCAGATTGCCTTAAAAGCTTAACAGCTGCCAATTGTAATCTTGGTTTTGTTAAGTCATTTTTTCATGATACACTTGGGAGGTACGAACTGGTAGGTTAAATTAGGAACCTTGTCACCATTTGTTTTCATAGTTGTCTGTTGGTATCTGTGGGGAGCACGTGGGCATGTTTTGCTGTTATTCCATAGCTGCCTCAAAAAAAATACGGAGAATAGATATGCTGTCATGTAGATAATAATCCAAGGTATGTTCCTGGAATCTCGACCAGAGCATTATATTTTTATAAGGTTCTGAGACCTATAATTGGTGATTATGAATGCTTGTAAACAAACAAAAACCAATTCAGCTTCTAATTGGCATTCTTTTGTAGGGAATGTGCAAGGATGATGCTTTATTACAGGTAGGAGTTCAAACTGTATGACATAACAGTATTTTTTGTTTCATTTTTTATGAAAAAATATCACTAGAATGATGTGTATATGAAAAATAAACTGCACAGGGTTTGTCCATATGCGTTAGTCATTCTTTAAAGTATGATATATTATTACTAAAACTGGTGCAATCTCTTAGTATTGTGGATTTTTATTTTTTTTACACACCCTATTGCACCTTCTCTTTCCCCCTCAGACCTTGATGATGCTTCTCTCACTAAGCCTATTTCATTGCCTGTGCTTTAAGGGGATCCTAAAAAGTTTCTGATATTTAGTGCAGTTCTAGTCTGTTTGATGCTGCTGAAACACCTTATGTTTGGAATTCTGTTTTGTTTTATCTTCTTCCTTTAGGGCAGCTTTGAAGATGCTGTCCCCCTTCTAGAGGGCCGCTATAGCTTTGGGGCCTGGCACTTGGATACAGGGCTGGGAAAACAATGATCTTGCTGCACTGCAGGCTGTCCTGATGCTGCAGGAAGTTCTCCAGAGGCATTGCCCTAGATGGTAACGAAGCATAATGGTTTTTTATCTTAAACATATGCTGCTAGTAATGCTGGAAATGTCTCACATTAATCATCTTTTGGGTTTTCACTGAGACATTGGTTTTCCTTTACTTGGATCAGTTGCCTGTGAATCTCACTGAACTGGCACCATGCAGCATGCTGCAATTGCCTTTGCAGGGCTGCCAACCCTCCAGTACGTGCCAAGCTTGCACCACACCTCTTGAAAAGCACAAGACCATGTTTCCAGGTTCTGTTTCCAACTGCATTTCTTTCAGTTAATACGTAAGCTTTTCCTCAGAGCCTTACACCAGTGAGACCCATACTTCTACCAACCTAATATCCAGGCATCAAAACTTGTATCAGCTACAGCTACTCAGCATCAACATTAGTGTGCCACACCTCTCTCCTTGTGACAAGTCTACTGTTCCCTTTGCCACCCCATGGATTCTTTGCCTCCCCCATCTTAAGAGCCAAACCCATCTTTGCTTCTCTGACTGCAGTCTCTTGAATTATTTCAGCCTTCCTGTTTTATTACAAACACTTTAGTCTTAGTGACTGTATTTCTTTAAAACTGTTTCCTAATTGCTGCCTTGTTTAACTCCTTTCTTGGAAAGCAGACCTAGGAATCCCAGCAAACTGTCATAGATAAGGGCTGTCATGCTTACACAGTTACGGGTTCTTTGACTCCAACCTGGGTAGCTTGTCCAAAAGGTTTAAGTGTGCATTCTTTGAGCTGAAGCTTTAAAAAACTTTGTCTCCTGTATTATATAAGAGTTGAGAATTTTGATCTACTGTGCCTAAATGTCACGGCTTCCTAACAAGACATGTCCTTTTAATTTACGGCTATAGTTTGTAATGAAGTCCCTAACAAAAGAACTGCATAACATTCAGAGTATTTTAAGAGATGACTTCATCATTATGAACAGAGAAATTTTAGTAATAGGAGCCTCATTGTCTATGAGATGAAACATAGCAGGCTAAAGCAACTAGAAACTGAATTCAGGCAAATCTCACTTAGAAATTAGGAGCCACTTATTTTTTATACTAGTAGAAAAAGTTAACTATTAAAAATGCTTACAAAGGGGTTGTAGTGGATTTTCAGTCAGAATCTTAAAATCAGTAGAGCATAGTACTTGAAAAATTTGTAAAGTTTTACTCTTCCTTCCTGAAACTCATCTTACTTGTTCCTGTTGAGGAGACAGTCAGCCATTCTCCTTAACTAAAACTATATTTGTTTTATTTAGGTTAGGTATTGCCTTCTATACTGGACTCGCTAGGCTCTGTTCTCCAACAAAACATGGCTTTCCCACCTCCTATCGTATGGCTTATTAGTAAGACTCAATATAAAAAAATCTCTCACATTGAATCTTTATAGGTTCTGCAGCAATCAACATATTGACAAATATACTCGATAAAAGCATTTAAATGTTTGTCTGTGAAGTCTGTAGATAATTTTCAGAGAATAATTTTTTGTTTAGAAATAAAAATAAGTATAAATAGGTATCTCTTTCTTTAGACCACCTACAATATTAATCACTTAGATATTATTGATCTCCCAAACTATCACAAATGTATGCTCACACTGGCTTAGCAGGGCAGAGACGTTTGAGCTGTTAAGTCCTCTTGAGGGAAAAGACAGTAGGTTCAAAAAAGTGTTACCTTCTCCAGTTCATTGTTAGCCTGAGACAGTGAAGGATTTCTTTGTGCTGATGTTGACTGTCATTAAGGTGGGACGCAGGAAACTCAGTAATGGGAAAGCTATGGTTCAGCTATTGACAAAGGCTACTTTGTAAGGTTTTATTTTGTTTAATAGCTCCTGAACTCCATTGTGTCTATTATGAAAACACGAATTATGCAAGATTGTGTCTAATGCCAAATCCATACTTATTAAAAAGTGTTTGATAGTCAAACAAATACATTTTAAAGGTCAGTTGGCTAGAATGCAGACTGTCTAGCGTTTTTGTTGTCAAGTGACTTGAACCATGTTTTCTTAAGACGAAAAGAATTAGTGCTGTTCCATTGCGACACCTAAAAAGGTTACAGTATTCATCTCATGTAAATACCCAGAAGTGTATTAAACACTGCTTATCTTGCATACTATTTTTTTTTTTTTTTAAGAGAACAGGTAATGCCAATTAAAAAAGCTCGTACTCTATACCAGAAATGAAAGATACTTCAAAAGGGACTCCAATCCTATCAATTACATTATGGTATATCTGTAAAGGCAATCTCTTCCTTTCCTGGATATAGCTTGAAGGGCCATTTTCTTAAATATGAAAAAGGGAAAGTCATACAAACTTTTACTTTGGACATAGGATGACTTTGTTCATATTTATACGCCTTTAAGAACTTACTTTGAATATGTAACAGCAAATCACAAAACGACTTTTTATCAGTTTGTTGCCTTTTAATTTTAGTACGTGTCCACTGGTTCTGAGTTTTTTGAGACAAATATGTTTCCTTTTTTCAAAGAGAGCTTATGTCATGATTTCTCTTAATCACTTTTTATGTGCAGGGTTCTCAGCACCTCTAAACAATTTGTTAGTCCTTTCCCATTTCCCATTTATGCTGTATCCTCTTGGATACTGAGTGACCAGAATTGAAGAGATGAAAAAATAAAGTGGTCCTATAACATTTTCAGTTCTTACTCTGTTTTTTTCAAAAAGCAACTTAACATTCTTTCCGACACTTAGCAGCTTATACGTTTTCTGCCAATTATTTCATTAAGTTATCACAACGTTAGCTTTTTAGGGTACACAGATGTGACCACAAGTGGTTTTTGGTTCATGACTGGGTGCGCCTATAGAATGCAGTTGGCACAGTAACATACCACTCCCCATTGGGATGAGGAGATTTACTTACTTTCCTTGCAGGGAGAATATGCTGGGAGGTCCTTGTACATGCTATGCAGGCCCTTGCCTGTGGCTTGTAATATACTGCATGGGCAATGTAATCACCAGTGAACCATCAACCACTTTGAACTCTAATACGAAAGTCATCAGATAATTTGGGTATTTTTCACAAACTATCACAAAACTTAATCTGGCTTTCAAAGTTTCAGCAGTATTTATCTGAGTTTGCTCTGTAAACATAGCTTTCTTAGAAACATAGAACAGAGAATTAAATTTCTTTTTTTTTTTTTTTTGAAACTGTATATTTCAAAAATTTTCATAGTATTTGGGTTTTTTAAATATATGGCTTTGTTACTGTTAGCACAGGGGGTGGACACTGGTTCCCTAAGACCACCTATCTGTCACTTCTTGACTAGTCAAATCTACTTGACATATGAATCTGTTTAAAAATCTAGATAATACAGTTTTCCTGTGTGATTTCTATAGACTACTTTTTCTAGAGATTGATTTCTTTTCTATGTGTTTTTTATAACCTGACCCTTCTTTTGTACTCTTCCACTCCATTGCTCCCCACTGCCCCCTCATGCCCAGGATCTAGAAACTATTTGTTAGTGACATAATTAAAATGACTGAAGAGCTTCAGACTACTACTGTACGCAACTTTATGTGTCTAGTCAACCTAAATAATTGTCTGGCTATTTACAAGTCCTGTTCTGTTTCAGTACAATTATTTGCAGCTTAATGGAAAGAAAACTGAAGAAATAATTAGCAGATGACAGAACTCTAAGGCATTTCTCAGGAGTGATTCGTAATAGTTTGATTTTTTAGAACAAAAAATATGAATGCCTGAAGGCAGGAAGGATGTATTATCTAGGTTTTTGAACATGTGTTCCAAATTACAGTAGCTTTCATTGTGGCAGATAATGGATGAAAAAAGTATTACCAATTCTGCATTTAATTTAAATGTTCGGTTTGAATGGTCAGGTTAGTAAGAACTCTTTACCTAGTCCCAGAGGTACTGTAGGTATTGTAGCTCAAGTGCTTGAGGCGCTGCCTAAGGGTAGTTGAGTGGCATTCTGCATACTGTATCCATTTATTTTTAAGAGGATGATAGTAATAATCTTCTATTTTCTCTTGCTACTATACAAAACGGGCCACAGAAAGATGGTTGAGCATTTTAGTGATTACTGAAACTGACGTTTTGATAGTGTAAGGTAATTAACATTCATAGAATAGTATGAACATTTCTCCTTATATTAAGACTAGAAATTACAGTATCCTATACTATTTCTGTGTGGATGTAGCACAACGTTTCCTCTGTTAGGAGGAAAGATAAGGAACTAGTCTTCTCGTAACAAGAACTTATGGCTGCTGCTCAGTTTATGTGCATAATCTTCATGTTAATCTCTGTTGCTTCATATAGTTCTCCAGTGTGATGGATTGACCTTGGCTGGATGCCAGGTGCCCACCAAAGCTGCTCTATGCACTCCCCTTCTCAGCTGGACAGGGAAGAGAAAATATAATGAAAGGCTCGTGGGTTGAGATAAAGACACAGAGATCACTCACCAATTACCATCACGGGCAAAACAGACTTGACTCAGAAATTAATTTAATATATTGCCAATCAAATCAGAGTAGGGTAATGAGAAATAAACCCAAATA
>VYXH01003745.1:0-25253 GCA_013397275.1 Burhinus bistriatus | reverse complement strand
GGGGCTAGCTGGCATTGGCTCTGGCGGACACAGGGGAAGCTTCTGGCAACTTCTCACAGAAGCCACTTCTGTCGCCCCCCACTACCAAAACCTTGCCACGCAAACCCAATACATCCAGAAATTTCAGGTCACTTAAAAGACTACTTTAAGGCTTTGGCTAGTTTGCAACTTTACACAGAGTCTGTTTTTCAGTCTGTTGCTCCTCTCATTCACTGACTAAATGTCTGTATGTGAATGACAGCTGCAGGACTCCGTTGAACTGCTTTTAAATGTTGGGCACTTGATTTGCCTCTGAAATAATATTTTCAGACTGGTAGTCAGGTCTTTTTACTTTGCTAATACAGAAATTATTGGCTCCATCGTTCTCAATTCTTTAGGTGTGTAGTGGGTTGAGAGGAATGCCTCAGTATGGCATGATTTAAAAAAAAATCAAGAATTTTGTTGGTATTGTGATGACTTATGAAGATAAAGATTTCTTCTTCTCTAGCTGTAATAATACTGCAAGGAAACACAATATTCAGTTAGAGTGTATACTTTGTCTTCTAGAATGTTTGATCATGCTTCAGGGATCTGGCATAGCATAATGAGCAGGAGTTTCTCTCAAGCACTTTTATCACATGAAGTTAAAAGATGTGCGTAAGGAAATGGTAACAACTCCAAACGTGTCATAATTTTTTGAGGAAGAAAAACTATTTACGTATTTTTACCTAGAAGGGAGAACTTTAAATGGAAATATGCCATCTTAAACAGGTCAGCCAGATATATGGTCTTAAAGATGAAGAATTATTTTATGTGGCAGTCGATTCTTAAAAAACAGGTTAGATTTTTTCAATGAAAGTGTGTGAATTTATGGTCTTAAATTGAGTTGAAAGACTTGTGTTAATTACATGACAATGAAAGAGTTTTCATCATGTGTCTCAAATTGTCCACTCTTTAACTGCCAATAACAGAGTCTGAACTAGTAATTCTTTCACTCATCCCACCCTATAAACGTCAAACTGGTGTCTGCTCTTTTGGTGTCTGCTGCCAAATAGCTTATGATGTATTTGGATGTAAAATGGGGTTAAAGTTTAGCATGAGACTTAGACAATGGTCTCCCTTACTACTAAAGATTCAGATTTCATTTAGGGCCTGATGACACAGATGCCCTGAAGAATAATTTCTCCCACGGAACCTGTGCTCAAACGCAAAGGTCAAGCTCTCATTGTATGTGACAATAAAACAAAACTAGTCATTATTCTGTCTCTCAGAGGAAAGAACAGATTTCATTTCCAACAATGACGTAAGTAAATCTCAGAGAATATAACACTTTTCCAGGGCTTAAGCAAGTGCACTATCTCTAAAAGTCTACACTGGATCCAGGAACTTAATAACCTTTGATGAATTTAATAACCTTTAAAAAAAAAAGCTGTGCACATTGATGGTTGAAAAACTGATAGCATAAGGAAGACAACTATTAAGCCTGCAGCCTTGTCTCCTAAAGCAACTTATGCTAACAGGAAAATATAACAAAAGTACTGAGAATTAATGGCTACTAAAAGATTAGATTCAGCAACAATATTAACAATAATATAGCTTTTAAATGACTTAATCCAAGCTTAAAAAGGGAAATAAATGGAATTATGAAAGTGACCTTCAGCTGGAAAGAAAAATTGTTGTGTCTATGATTCATATTTCTGGTCGAAAATTCTCAGACATACAGTGCAGGAAGAGGCTTTTCTGTTATTTCATTACCATTGGAGAAGGTGGAAGCTGCCCCACTCTGCGATAAGGGGGAAGAGAATGAAAGTGGACAACGTTAGGAACCTCTTTCAGCTCTGCACAGAGTGAGTCCAAATATGAGAGGTGACAGTTGTTTGACAGGTAGGACACTTGCTGTCAGTATAGGATATATAGCAATTTACTATGAAAAAGTATTATTATGTCAATGTAGAAAGTGGTGGTGTAGCCATATAGAGAATATTGGACGGGCTTCCACATGAGAAATGAATAAACAGACCAGCTATCTTCAGCCTGGAGAATAGATGTTGGAGGGGTAACATTGCTGTCTACAATGTAATGAGAGCAAGAGATGAATAAGGAACAATTATTTGTTGCATTTTGAAACACAAAAACTTGGAACCATCAAATGAACTTGGGGGAGGTATCACGTTTGGTAATAAAGGATGTGGTTTTTATAGGCTGTGTAGTTAAGCTGTGAACTTCTTCCTAGCAAGTTTCCATAAATGCTGAAGGCTTATGCAGGTTCAAAATGTGGCTGAGTAAATTAATGGAAGAAAATAATTGTGAGTTATTACAAGCCATGATGCCAACTTTGGTTCAGTGCATTGCTGATCCACATCTTGCTGAAGTTTGCAAGTGCATTCTGGAGAGGAGTTTTTGGTACGTTCACTCTTTCATGGGCATTGTCTACTTGCTACTGTGAGAGGGGATCCCAGACTCTATGAACCTTAAATTTGACATGTGTGGCCATTCTTACCACACGGTTTTCCATTGCTAGCAAATTGCAACACAATTTCAAAGCCCTTGCTTTCTCTAGTGTAGAATGGAATAGACTATTTCAGTTGGAAGGGACCTACAATGATCAACTAGTCCAACTACCTGACCACTTCAGGGCTGACCAAAATTTAAAGCATGTTATTAAGGGCATTGTCCAAATGCCTCTGAAACACTGACAGGTTTGAAGCATTGAAAACCTCTCTAGGAAGCCTCTTCCAGGGTTTGATGACCCTCTTAATAAAGAAATGTTTCCTAATGTCCAGTCTAAACCTCCCCTGGCGCAGCTTTGACCCGTTCCCCCACATCCTCTCACTGGATCCCAGGTAGAAGAGCTCGGCACCTCCCTCTGCACATCCCCTTGTCAGGAAGCTGTACAGAGCAATGAGGTCACCCCACAGTCTCCTTCTCTCCAAACTAGACAAGCCCAGCGTCCTTAACTGCTCCTCATAGAACATGCCTTCCAGCCCTTTCACCAGCTTTGTTGCCCTCCTCTGGATGCATTCAGGTACCTGAACAACCTTCTTAAATTGTGGGGCTCAGAACTGCACACAATATTCAAGGTGATGACATTTATGAATTTATTAGGACTTATGTATGACAACAGAAATATATGGCCTCTCTTTGGAATATTGGTAACAGGACACAGGGTGTTCAAGTATCCTCTCCAAACTATTCTTATTTTGTATAGAGTGGAAAACCTCTGACCCGAAAAGGTTGTGAGTGATATATGTGTAGACTCTAGACAGCGGACAGACTGTGACTTTAGAGAAGGATGAACTGGGCAGAAATGTGACTTAAACCATGAATCGGCTTCCAGGCTATTGCTTGCTATGAGCAGAGCAACAGGGAAGAGATGGTGGAAGCAGGAGCCAGCATGGTTTTCCCCTGTCACAGGCTTATACAATCTGACTGTGGTCTAGAGATGACACTGACAGTTCTTAAAAAAAACCTATTTCATGTTCTTAAGACAATTTCAGTTGGCATTTTGCAACCAAAAGTGTGACCTGCTATGCTTATAACTTGATTGCTTAATATTTCCCACCAGAAAGAAAACTCTTCCTCTTAAATCTCTTGTGCTCTTGTTCACAACAGTTGTTTCAGAAGAAGAATACCAGGACTGAAAGAACTGTTTTGTTTAGGGCTTTTTTTTTTTTTTTTTTTTTTGACTCAGTCAAATCCTAACCAGGTCTAGCTAAGCTATCCAAAGTATTAAATTGCCAGAATTTTTTCTGAGAAGAAAGAGAAAGGCAATGTGGTAAAATTACTGCACATATGAACTCAGCTGGGCTCACGCTGCTGCTGCCAGAGTGACAGCTGCTGCTTCACGAAGAACATCTGAGACTGCCAGGGGGGTGAGAGGGAAGATTGGGGCAAGAGTCCAGCCCTGCACAGATTGATTGCTACCATTGAACTTGTGGGGCTCCCAAAACAGGTAAAGTGTAGGCTGGTTTGTCTTCCTCTTTTCCTTTGACATTGTAACTTTAATTTCTTCCTGACAGCCTTGTGCTTCTCCCTTGCCTCTCCAGTGGCTTGGTGGGGGTCTTACAAAGTGCATTGGGTTCTTCTGGTGTCAGTATCATTCTGCATGGATCTCCTGACTCACAGCACCTCTGGGAATTGCACTAGGCAGTAAACATTCTAGTTTGATCTTGCTTACTGTGTTTTGTACCTGATTCTATTTGTAAGAGACCAAGATGCAACAAATATTTTGAATATTTCTACTTTTCCCAACTGGGCGCAATGAAAGAAAAGCCTGATGCTCCCAGCTTAGGATAGCGAGAAACATAATGGGAGGGTTCATTCTTCAGTACTAACTCTCAGTCCTTGAGAGCCAGTGCTTGGCCTAGTGATCCATCCATGCCAGCAGGCTACCAAGTTCCTGGGCTTGTCAGTAATGTCTTTAAATGGTAACTGTATGCTTCAGTGCTCAGTGTGCTGTGTGGGCTGCCAACTATCAGCTCCTCTCAACCACCACTGAAGTGGCAGATAGAATGTATACTGTTTTTCTCAGTATAAACCTAGGAAGCTACATACATATCACCCCTCCGCCAAAGAAAGCCTCCCCTACAAATCCTGTGCAAAATATTACACTGTTTGTGAAATCTACTATTCAGAAGTTGGAAATGCCAGGTTTTATAGTTTTACAGCGAGTTTCTAAGACAGTTGCTATCTATTCTCAAAGGGCTGCAAACTTTCTTACTGCTGGGACTGAATACATCAATTTTGTGTGCAGCTGTAGAGCTACCACTTTTAAACTTTCTAGTGCTTAGGGTCTCAATGCAAACAAGTTCTAATACAATCAGACTTTTCTGGGAGCAAGAAAGTGGAAGCTTTGTAGGGCTTCCCCAGGTGGGTACCTACTAGGTTTATCAACAGGGCTGCGAACACATCGGGTCTGCTGGGTGCTGAACTTCAACTAGCTGCTTTCTTAGCTTACCCGGCATGTGTCTGAGCATGAGGTTTATCATTCTTTTAAAACCATGCTGTCCTAGGCTCTTGGAGACAGTTCCATTGTTCCTGACCAGATGTTGGTAGTTACTATGGAGAAAAGGAGCTCCTTCTTATGCAAAATTGTTCTCTAGATCATGGAGTTTCTCTTCCACCTCTTCATCTGAATTTCTTACCTCTGTGGGAGAGAGATTATGTGCAAGTGAAAGCAATTTTTTTATATGTTTGTCTCCTGTGATCTTCTCCCTTGGATCAAGCTTCCTGTATATCTGTGAGAGTCTATAAACTTGTCTATATGTCTTTAGTTACTGAGACTCCTAATGATGTCCCCATATCTCCTGCTGTTTGTGGAATAATTCTATTACCCTTTTCCCTTCACGGACCAGCCAGTGTGGGTGGACTGATTTCCCTTGACTTCAGCCTCTCCTTAGTCTAAATGTGACTCTGCTTTCCAGAAGACCGGTGAGATTTAACAATCTTTGATCGTTGCTTGTCTGGGATACAGGTAATACAACTTTGATAGCACAAAGTTGATTCTACATATGCAGGATGCTCAGTCATACAGTAGTAGTTTATATAACCTCACTGCCTCGTAGGTAGTTTAGAAGCTGTAACTCGCTGCAGTAAATAGGGATGGAGATGGGTATCTTGTGGTTTGAATCCTGGAGTAAGACTTGGAACATTGGATTCCATTCCAGAGTCAGTGATCATGGGAAAAGTTACTTGATATTGTGTCTCCCTTGGCGTGTGTTAAACTGAGAGGAATTCTACACTCCCATATTTTTTAATAAGTGCTGTATAAAGTGTAGGTTTTTCCTTTTTTCATATGTGAAATGGTTTCTAGATCTCAGTCAAACTCTCCAGGCTTTATTAAAAGACAAAGAATACTAATAATAAAGCCTATCTTTTCTTCTCTCTTTTGCTTTTCTTTTTTTCCTTTCCTTTTTTTTGTTTTGATTTAGTTTGGTTTTGGTTTTGTTTTGGTTTTGTTTTGGTGGTAGTGGGCATGTCTTCCACTAAGCACTTTCAAATTTGGGAAAATCAGTCTCACTTGGTGCAAATGTTCTATTAACAAAATCAATAATAGGTTGTTATTCAAGCTACTGAAATAAGATTATTTACTAAATATCAAGTTGATTTAGAAGTTCTTTGGGGGTCTTGAAGCATCTCCACCCTGAGCACATTCAGTTCATGTGCATCTGAACCAATAGTACAGATGAATCCTCGGGTTCCTAATGAATATATTTATATAGGATTTTTTTTTTATTCCCCCCCCCAAAAAAAAACCTGCTATGTATGTACTCTGTTTCTTCAGCTTGGTTTTTGTAGCCACATAACATCACCTTAACTAGAGGTAGTTCTTGTTTACTGTAAGCAGGAGTTTCACATTCTTTTACATATTGTTTTGCTAAATCATTATATAGTTACATGCTGGATGAGGTCCTTCTGCTTCTGACGTAGGATGTGTATTCATGGATCATATGTTCCATTCCTTGCATATTTTACATGTTTCTTTGTGCACTGTTCAAAAGATTTCCTTCACAAAACTATCATAGAGAGTACAGTTGTCTTTTATGACCTGGTATTTGTTGGCATTGCTGCTGTATAAAAGAAAATCAACATTTGGAGACATGAACAACCTGTTTATTAAACTATTGTGTGTTTGTTTATACCTCAAGTCATTCAACTCATAGTGCTTGTTTCCTAGTATTATCAGAGAAACCTTATTCTTCATGTAAGGTTCACTAGCAGATTATACCTGCTGATTAAACAGATGAGTAAACAGTCAGAATTTCTCTAGCAGTCTGCCTGCAGATGTCTACTTCCATTGTTCATATCTGCTACTTTCAATGCTGCCCTAGTGCGTAGAATTTCCCTGCTGTTTTTACAGCTGGCTGTAATAGTAATATGCTTTCTTTCCATGTATTTTTTATGTGTGCATTGCAAGGGGTGATTTTGTAGATACTGCTTATATAGTTAGACCATACAGAGAAATCGGTAACAATCACCTCTGTATGAACTTCATGGATTGCAGGTGATCCTAGGAAAGCTAAGCACAAATATGTTCTGTAGGATCAAGTAGATCTGCCCATGTTTCAGCTCATACCTATCTGATCATCTACAGGACACTTGGAACTGCAGGAATAAAGGAATGTGAAACCTAGGGCATGAGCAGCATAATCCACAATGGGGTTAAAAATGTGTTGAGAAAATTGAAATATATTGGAATGTAACTTAATCTTGCATTCTTCTTTTGGACAGCCAAATTGCCACTCACAGGAATAGCCCTTTTTTCACAGGTTCCAACTTAGCTAAGGAGATGTGAGGGAAGGAATTGCCCCCCATTAGCATCTTCCCAGCTGCAACTACTAAGCTGCCTCACTCATACCTAGGCTGTGCCTGCCTCTTCCAATCAGTTAAACGTTCAGTGTCTACTGTGCCCAGCCACTTCATGTATGAAAATGGGATTCCCCTTCAGTCTGCCAGAAAGACTAACCTCTAGGCAGGTAAGGAAGTTCCTGCTTGATAAGTTTTCCTTTTAAGCTGTATGCGATAGCATTTAAAAAGTTTAAAACTAACAAAAGTATTTCAAATACTGACAAAGAGAAATAATTTGTGGGTAAACCATTTAAAAAAATATGTAACTGGAAGAGGAATGCATTACTTTTAAGGCTGCTGACTTTATTCCTAGATGTGAAGTTGATACCAGTGTAGCAGACCCAGCAACACAATAAATCAGGGAGTTCTGAAAGAGAGCCTAGTACAGAAAGAATGAATTATATGCAGAAAACTCCTATTATGGAGATGAATAATTTAACAAGATAGAAAAAAATGGAATGTCAAGGATATGATATCTTAAGTATTGAAGGATTAACTGTATTGCTTTACCTCAGACATTCCAGTTACTCAGTGAAGGCTTTTCTTAACGGCGGATTTTGTTTCAGTAAATTATTTGGTTTTAAATTTAACTACAGTAAACTGGCAGCATGATGATGTCCAGAGCTATACAGCAAATAAGGGAGTGATACCAATTTATTATGGTACTGCACTGGATTTTGTTTTCAAAACACTGAAAGTAGGTGGTCAGGCTACATATATCTCCTACATTGTTGGAAATGGTAGGAGCTGATGCTCTTTGTGGTCTTTAGAACAAAGACTACTACTCTTTGAGGGTGCAGCTGAGAGTTGTGGTAGGTTTCTTTGTTGAGACAACTAGAGCTAGCACATTCACATTTTTTTGGGGAAAGTCATAAAAAGAAGCAAAAGGTGTAAGAAAGATGTTTTTGGCAGGGAGGTAGGGGAAGCATTCTTCCTCCTATTTGCAGAGGCTGTTGTAGTCTCAGTGGATGGTGGGGTGGAAGGGAGGACTATGAAGCTTATTTTGGGAGGAAAGGCAGCACCATCTTGAATTAGTCTGAAAAAAATGCCTTAGCATGTGTATATATATATTCAATTACCCCTTTCATTAGCAAATGCTCTTCTTTAAGGAGGTTATTCCTCAGTCGCTGTGGAAAGAAACCAGCTGGTAATTGCTTTATTTTCCTTGTGTTATGGCAGCAGGAAGCTGAAATTGAAATTTACAGGGTTTCTTTTTTCAATTTGGAGATATGACTTGCAAAGATAATGAACACAAGTTCCAAGTCTGTGAAGCCATTGTGTTCTTTCTAGTATTTGTCAAATAGAATATGGGCTGGTGACAAGATTGCCAATGGATGTTGATAACTGAAGATTTTGTATGCATCCCATAGGTACGACTAGAATATTTTCAAGTTTCTAGGTTAAATTGTATAATATTACCCCTTTAAAAATATCTTTTTATATTTTATTTTGATGTGTGCTATCACTTATATTCGCCCCTTTGGTTGACAAATGCTTTTCTTTGGGGGTGGCTGCTTTTCAGTCATGGTAGAATTGTAGAATCTTTGAATACAGTTCTTGCTTTTATCTGTTGCTCAGAAATCTGTAGGACATGAAGAATTTATTCTAATCAACATAAACAAGGTAACTGAATATCACTTAGAATATCTGTTACAAATTGTTGATTTTCAGCCCATTGAGTTTTTTTTTCTTTTTACATAGTACTTTTGCATCAAGGGCCATTTAAAGGATGCAATGCTGAAGTAGCTCATGATTGCTACATGGAGTGATAGACTGGAGACCTGGGGAGGAGACTGCTTAGGTATGCAAAAAGACCTGATTCATGAGATTAAAGGCTTCTCTTTCTCTAATTCAAGTAACGATGCCCAGCAGGACAAGGTGGTCCGGATGGTCATCTGCAGCTATTATCTTCTGGGAAAGTATCTAAAGCTACAAAATATCTGTAGAAGCTGTTGAGTATGGGTGTCATGACAGCAAATACTGGAAAGGGTTTTATAAAATACATTTTGCAAAGGAGATTTCAGAAATTATTAAGGCATGGATTACAAGAGGAAGGAGAAGGGGGAAGGAATGTGAAGAATAACCATGTGTAAAAAGGATTTAAAGATATTTCCATCCTTGTAAAATTCATGCTAACTGACCTCAACATACCTATGTTTTTATTAAATGTTACTAGGATTTCTGTATAAACAAGCTAACAGGTCTTTTAAAAACTATAGCTTTTTATGTATTAAAGTTTGTTTTTTCTTTTTTGAGTAAATGGAAATTTATCAACATGGAGAATTCAGTGGTCACGTGTACAAGAAGATAGTATTGTAAGGTCAAAATTTCTTTCTTGCTAGATTCTTATGTATTTTTCACTAGATGAAACTATAAATTTTATTTAATAAATTTTTATAAAATAAATCAGAATTGAGAATAAAATGTTTTGTGTTAGTGTGAAGCACTTCAGAAAAGTTATTTAGCAGAAAAACATCAAAGTGGTGTTAGTTTTGAATCTGCCAAACCCACATTTTGAAACCATGGAATTTCCCATGCTCTATATGCTTTAGTGTGTAAATTCTGGTCTGTTCCAGGTTGTCTAAAGTGTTTCTTTTTTTGTTATTAATTGAAGGCACACTTTCTTGTTCCTCTTTTTATCTGTCTGGTAAGTGATGGTCTCCTAAATCTTAAACCCTAGGACCATGCAGACGGCTTTCCAGGCAGAGCTGCTCATTAAGGCACTGAACAGCCACCTGTGATCTGAAAAAAAATAGTCTTAGATTTTATGAGAGGATGCTTCACATTAAACAGTAACATTATATTTAAATTAAGAGCAGGAGAGCAATTAAACAATTGCATAGAAAATATAAATCCAGTTTGCGTAGCTTTCTGTCAATGTGATAAAACCCACTGTTAAGGAGGTTGGCACTCTTCTGAAATGCATTAGCTGGTATTATGAATGTTTGACTGTAGTACTAGCCATCTGACTACAGCAGAAGATTTGCTCATTGACTGGAATTTATTCTGTTGCTTCGACNTTTTTCTTTTTTCCTTTTTTTTTTTTTTTTTTCCTCTCCTTGTTATATGCTTCCCTCTCTCTGCACAGAAAGCAATCCTAGATAAGCAGATTAATATGTGGGATAGCTCCTCTTCATTGTTCTGTGCAGCACTTCCAGCTTTTCATAGCTAGTTGGACTTGTTAGGAGGAGCTAAGTGATTGGTTGTTTCCTGGGCTCCGTTTCATAAATTATAGCCCAGCATGCACGAGCATGATTCCTACAGTTGCAGTAATCCAGAGGCCTGTCAGTTCCTGACTTAATGCGTATTTATTCCTACTTGTTTTATAATATTGCACTGGAATTTCCTGTCTTAGATAGTTTGCTATTGCATCTTCAGGACTCTGTGAGTAATTTTGACTTTTTCAACTCTGTTAATTACATGCTGTAAACAAGAATGCTTGTGTTTAGGAAGTAGTTCGCTAGCAGCTAACATTTGGGATTCTGTGCTGTGTGGGATCTGGTACAGTTAACTTTGTAGCTCTTCTCTTGCTAGAGTTAAAATAGCTTCTTGATGTTGCATGTGGTCGGTGCATTTGGGGTTCATTAATTTCTGAAACAGGCTGTGTTTGATCCCTATATTTTTTGTTCTTCTATAATAAAATATAGTGATGCTGCATTACACCTAATTTGTGCCTAATCAAGACATGTGGCATGTCTTACATTTGCATACAATTTGTGTATTGTATACTAGCAATTGTAGTAGAACTATTGAAGAAATGCACACAATCCTCAGCTTGCACTATAATAAAGAACCCCTATCCTTTTACGGTCTCCCCTGCATCTTCTCTGAATAAGAAGAGACGTACCAGTAAACAGCAGGGCAGTGGTAACACTTAGTATTTTAAACAACTGCAAAGCTTAACTAACACCCCCTTACCCCCTTTGTTTCATGGTGCTATGGTTCTTTCCTTAATTTGTAGAGGTTGTTTTTGTAGCAAGTGAAATGCCAGCATGTTAGAGTTCACACGTTTAAAAACAAATTCTACTCACAGGGATTTAGAAACCAGTGGGAAACACTGTTCAGGATCTGCAGTTTAATCAGATGGAGTTATCACAGTGACTCCCTTGTTGGTTTCCTGAGATTGTCGGGTGTTACCTCTGTGCAACTGAGGTTTAAAACAATAGAGCAGCAGATTGAAATCAGAAATTAGAAAGCTACTAAGCTAGTGCTCTGCACCTCTCTAATAAATGCTACAAGGTCATATTCTTTACTATAAATGCATTAGTTCATGCAAAAAACTTTCCACATTACTTGTTTTTCCACTGGAAACATCATTTCATTGTGTGGTGTAATAAAGGTAGCGTTTGTGGGTAAATAGCTTGGGTTATACCAAGAAGTACATTCTGGTAGCAGGATATAAGCCTATGCTGTTTCTTATTAGCTTTCCTTCTTGAAGCCATAGCTTTTCAAATGGATTTGAGTGAGTACATAATTTTAAAATGGTAAACGTTCTTCAGACAGCTGACTTGCTCTATCTGAGGACTATTATAGTTTCTAGGGTTATAAAATGCCCTTGTAAAACTTCTGTAAAAATCTTTTTTTGCTAGCAAAGAAATTCTTTTTCGAACCTGTGGTAGAAAATAGGAATGTAATTTTAGCAATGTGTTTATCCTTTATTGTCAAATTCTTGTTTTATGCAATGGTTGGCTACATTATGAACTTCTAAAATTAAAAAAAATAGCTATTAAATTTATGGTTGACATTGCAGTGAAACAGTTTCTTTTGTATTAGTGGCCTTATCCTTATTAAATTTCTTTTTGTGAGGAATATGCATGTCTATTACTTCAAATGGTGAGCTATGCATACTGTGTGCTATGGTGAAAGCAATACTGGTGCTTGCACATCTTACGTTCTAATGCACGGAATCATGCAAGATTAAAGTGACCACCACAAACTGAAAGTCAATGCTATGGTGAAACTGTCCAAAGCATTTTAGTTAGATGTGGGTCAGCAAACTGTTTAATTTCCCTAAATGGCGTTAGGAAGTTAAACAAAAAAATTTTTGCTCACACAGGTAATATTTGAGATAACTTTTTCTAGCTTTACCTTAGTGGTCAGGTATAGTAAATAGGTACATTATCATATTTGTAACGTAAAACCCAAACCACAGTGAAATTAATTTGACTGAGATGGTATGCATTGTGAGGCAGTGAATTATAGTACAAACTATTAATTTCTATGATATTTCTGAAATAAGAAATCCAAAGTAGTTCTCTTAGATGTGAAAAGCTGGTTTCAGCTCCGATTCTCTGATGTATGTAAAGCACAAGGAAATAACTTGATGAGACATTAAAATTGGAGATTGAGGTATTGTTGTCTGAACAGCTGTGTGACTTGTTATGTCTTCTTTGAATGAAAGTTATCTCTACTGTGATATTTTTTTAAATCTAGTCAGGTTATTTAGCCCTGAATGTTGCTAATTTATTTTTCCTGGGCACAACAAAAAAGAGAGACTATGGAAAAAACCTTGCAGGTTTGAGTTTCTTATGACACTGTGTTTGCTGTGATCTTAAGATGAATAACATGGAAAATTGGTCCTCTGTATGCACTGTTTCAATACTGTTAATACCATGTTTCCAGGAACTGAAACTGTATTGATACCAAATTCTATAGGTGATATTTGGAATCTAACATACCGCAAGCAGTGCCTACAGGCTGGATCAAAGTCCTGTTGTGCTGGATGCTGTTCAAACAAGTAGTAAAAAGCAGTCCCTGCCCTTATGAGATTATAAACTAAACAGGGTGGTAGGCACAGGATGGAAACACGCACAATTTAAATGTAACCTCGGGCAAGTCAGAGCAGGTCAGCAGCCAAAGAAGGAATGAAATCCTGGAATATATCTGCAATATGATGTTGTATTAGAAATATCTGTAGCAAATAACTGGGGCAGTGAAGGTCCATGTTAGGACACCTGTTTGATCCCAGATGCAATATAGGTACATTGTGCCAAGGCTAATTAGGGCAGAATTATCTTACCCTGAACATTTTACTGTTTCTTGTATACATGCTTCCCTAATTCATAGTTCAGTACCTCTGTGACTATTCTGACATTAATTGAAAGAAACTTTTTGTCTCCCATGATGTTAAATAACTATTCCAATATTTTACATCCACTTTAGGAAGTCTAGATAGCTGGTTTTTTGAGAACTCTCTGAAAAGGTTTTCCCAGTTGTTTAGTAGAGAGTCTCAGATTTGCATCCTTGTTTAAAACATGCCAACAGCTTTTCTCTGTAACTGCAAGGGAGCTTAACTTTACAGGAAAGGTAGCCCAAGTCACAGCTTTTACATAGCACCTACCTTGAATCCTACTGGCTGAGTTGTACGTATTGGTGTTTGGCCAAAGCAGTTAAAATTCATGTGTGTTTGTCTGCTTAAAAGTAAGATTGATATGAAGAAATGTTTTATGTAATTTGGAAAAGCTTGTAAAAAGAACTGAACTTACCTTTAAACTTAAAGGTCTGATGCCTTGCTAGTGAATTTTCAGTGTGAGTTCAGGTAGCCACATCAGCAACATAATCTATATGAAAACTCCCAACATCTTTTTGGGAAATATTTTTGTAAACACTTTGTTTACAAATATTGAAACTATGTGTACTCAGTACAGCACCAGAGTACTGGCTGTAGGTATGTCCTGCTTTGTACCAGTGTTGTAGTCTCCTGATGGGCAGTTAATTGTAAGCCATATGAAGCTAGTAGAAGCATTTCTTCCATTTGTGTCTCTGTGTGTCAGATGTCAGTTGTGTGAAGAAACCTCCATCCCAAAACACAAACAAAAAAAATGGCAGGGAGCGGGACAGGACACCCACAAAAAAAAATGTGCCCACTTTAGCCACCGGACACATCTTAAGCCTGTACAAGTGGTGGGTTCTTCAGGCAGACAACAGACAGGAGTGGTCCCACAAAGCCCCAGAAAGACCCTAGCACTGCTTAGTAGGGTGATTAACCCATGCCCTTGCTTCTGCTAATAATTCACGGCAGCCTTGGGAATAAAGTACAGGTCAAAATTAGTAGAGGATCTGACAGAGCCTTCTGTTGCTGTTGCTATGTAGTATCACTTGAATGATAACATTAAGTGACTTTGAGTGTGGTACTGCTTATCTTGGAAGTAAGGATTTCTATATTCCTCAGTTTTATAGATCTAAAATACTTTGGCTTGTATCAATGCAACTGCATTGTTATGGTTTTATGTTATGATCTTTCATACAGAAAACATAGAACTTAAAACCAGAAATTTAGAGTTCACAAGAAAAATAAAAAAGAATTTCACTAAGCCTAAGGTATACCGAACTTGTTCTCTCATTTACAGTGGTCAATTTCTGAATTAACTATGCAACATATAAAGATTATTCCAGAGCTTGAAAATTAAATAACTAGGTTAAGTTCAACAAATATTTTTTTTCCTTTCCTTTTCTTTTTAAATGGGAGGACTATTGCTTTCTTCCTGGCTGATCATTAAAAGTTAAAACAGTCTTAGGGAAAAATCAAAAACCATGTAATTACATCAGTACAATAATGTATTATAAATTCTTAAAACAGCATAAACAGATATCTGTGATATCTGTGTGTTCTGGTAGATCATTCAGCAGATTGAAAGGTGTGGAGTGTGTGGAGCAGAGGGAGAGAGGAAAGAAAGAAATCCAAAAGAAAAAACAAGCAAGTTCCAATCATATTTGGAGATAGGAAGAAACCAAAGGGAGTACGTGGGAATGTCGAATCTAAAATTAACTGTTCAAATTAATATCTTCAAAGTATTTTGAAAATGTTCGTTTATACTTTCAAATAAAGTGTCTGACACAATTTGACCCAGAGGAGAAAAGAAAAAAATCTCTAAGTCATATTATTAATGAAGCAGATTTTGGCTTGCTTGTGTAATTCTGTCTTTGCAGTCACTTTCTGTAAACAGCTGTGCAGTGAACACACCTATACTAAAATACACTTCAAAGATACATATGTGGATGTTCATAGCAGGTGGGCATTTACATTTGTATACATGTGGAAGAGGCCATAAGCAAAACAGTAGTGGTTGTTTGCATGTATTTGCATTCTCAGGATCAAGGACAGGTTTGCTTTGGTTTTGTTGCATCAGGATTTGAGTTCTGTACTCTCTTCCTGTGTTCCAGCATGCTTTCCTTGAATGAAAGTATTGTTACCCAAAGCAGAATACAGATGTATTTAAATTTTCAGGCAGTAACACAAATATTCTCCCCAAGTAGCATAGCTCCTGGTTCATGTACAGAGAACACGCTGTTCCTTCAGGGGCTCACTGGAACTTGCTGTTCTCTGTATGAGAAATGATGGTGTCCTTTGCATTAAACAATCTGCCAGCAAGTTTTACCTGTCACAGTGATTTTGAGAGTTACCAAAGCTTAGTCTGGCTATAGCCTGGAATCTGAATTACAGCCTGTGGATAGCCTGGTAGCTTTCTTGATGCATCATATCTTAAGTATGATCTCATCTCTCCAGTTCTGCCAAACCAATGCGGACCAAGTTTTTGAATTTTCATGGTTGGAAGCTCTCAAGTAAGGACTGCAACCACGTAATTTGTAGGCTGCCAAACTAAAAAATGAAATTATTCCAATTCAGTAACGGATTTGACAAGTGATAAAGGGAGAGAAACAGCTTTTTGTGTATTATCTCTATGGAATTAGTTGTGTAAATTTTGTTTTTTTAAGGTGTCGATGACAATTTTTTTTTTTTTTAATGCTGGATGTGTGTTTGGAAGTGGTCTGAGGGCAAATTAGGAGCGGAAGTGGAAGAAGGTGGAAGGTGGCTTTATGGCCTATGACAGGAAATGATCTAGATGGACTGAAGGGACTCTGTTACTATGAAAACAGAGCTGGCAAAGCTTGAAAGCTGTTTTATACTCAGTTTCACTGGAAAATCAGAATTTTGAGAACATAAGGAATGTGCATGTCATGAAACGTGATTAATTGAATTTATGTTTGTTCTTGGTTGTAGTTATCCCAGGCAGCTCTCCTATATCTTCAGCTTTCTGGTTACTGTTAAACTGCAGTACATAAATATCTGACACAGTAGGGGAGAGGAATACAGAAGATCTTGTTATGCTGAATTTCAATATGTAACTCAACCAGTTTTCTGTTACAACTGTATTTCCCTTATGGTCCAAACTTTTTGCAAATGCAAATAAAAATAAAAAGATTCTACTCATTCTATCTTAGAATTTTGAAAATGTAGGCCCTTACTTAACATTAAGATCCTTAATGTAGTAATTTCTACAGCATTAACAAAAATTGTGTTTTACATGTGATATACCCCCAAAACAGATTTAGTGTGTGGAGATACATGTATAAATATTTACATGCATAATTAAAAGTTTAATTTTGGTGATGCTGATTTTGCTTGCTGTTTTTAAATCCTAAATATAATATTTCATTCAATCTGTATCAAAATATTTTGAAATTTTTTTTTAAAAAACCCTTAACACTTAAGAAGTTGAAATGTAGTCTGTCTATTCTTTAGCCTATTATCTAAGGATCTCATCCTCCCTAAGCTCTTTGAGATCTGGGCATTGATGTGAAGGCTTGTGGTTTTGTTAATTTACAGCCAAGGAGTGTGCATTGATTTCTGTCCTTCCGCCTGTTCTTTCCTGCCTCATGAGTAAAGTGATATAGAAGAGAAGATATATTTGTATGAGAATGTATCTTCTACTTTCTTTACTCTTTACATACATCAACATAAAATTATTGTGGTGAGTAGATATTTACGTGTACAAGGCATCATTTACACAGAGAAAAGCTATAAAATGCAAATTATTCTTGAAACCACACCTTATTAAATCAAGGGCTGGATTTTTAATATTTACACTTTTCAGAATCTGAATACTGTATGCAGCTTGTGGACTCAGCTCATACGGAGGTTTGAACATCTGTGGCTCATCTATTTAAACAGATGGTAAGATCTGTGATGTCCCAGGCATTTGTGGTGCAATGTGGTGTCTGGCACAAATGTGTTTGTACATCCACCTATCTTTCACCACTAAAAAGCCTTTTGATAAATGAAATTTCTAGCAGTGTGCTGCCCTTGGACTTCAGGGATAAAAAAATCTGTTATTTGCCTCTGTTATACCCATATGGATGCTTCCTATCAAGATATTTAATTATGAAAAGAGGGAAAGCTGTTAATCACTAACCTTTTTTGAATAGATTCACATATAGTGCATAAAACACAGCATGTGTGCATACAGTAAATGAAACAATTAGCTGAGACGTGAAAAGACCACTTATCAATATGCTGTGCATTTAATTGAAATTAAAAGGTAAAGGAACCTCTACCTAATACCCCACTAATTGACATTGTGGGGTTTTTTTATTTAAACATAAATCTTTCTGTTTGAAAAACATCTGTTGCTCTCAATAATGTGTTCAAGTTTATTTTGGATGAAGCCAGCTACTCCTGATGACAAAACAAAGTTTGAGAACATAAACCCCAGTCATTACAGCCATTTCCTGAAGACTTCTCACAGAAATAACACTAAGGCTCTCTATGCAAACATTCAGATTGAATTGCCTTGTCACGTGCCTAGCTGTGGGAATACTGTTGTATAGGATAACCCATGGGAAGGGATAGTCATAATGCTGGCATTTCTCAAAAAGTTCAATATAGACTGATCAAATGGCAGTCTTCTAGTAATTTTTCCATGCAAGAGAAATAATGAAAGATAGCATTTAAAAACCACAAAAAAAGCGGCACTAGAAAAGAGCTACATCAGTGTAATGGAGCTACATGGCCAGGTTTGGAGTGCAATAGGAAAATACAGCAATAATAGAAGGGGAAAAAAAGTCAATTTTCTGTAGGTTATTTAGCAACTTCTGTTGACATACTTGGAAAGGTGGGAAAAGTATATGGAAAAATGTATGAAATAACCCTTTCAGAAGCCATTAGTTAAAAAGCCAGGAAGTGTCTATTTCTGCAATGTGTTAGACTGAGAGATTTGAAGGCAATGCTTTATGGCTTGAAGACTTGATTTTTCTGGAGGCCTTACACTAGCTTCTTTTCTGAAATGCTACACTTACATGCTGTTTTAATGAAAGCAGAATTGCTTACTTTTGGATATTATTTCCTCTAGCTTCAGCTACCGATTCTTAATTCTATCTCTTAGTAAGTCTTATTGCAGCTTAAGAGCAAAATATCACCTTCAAAGTCTGTTATAAAGGTGTCATGAAATCATTATAAATACTTTCCAGTCCTGGCTAAGATTCTAAGGTTTTAATATAATCCCTGGTTTTAGATACTCTTGATCCGTCTAAAGTATATGAAGCATTACTTCAAAAATTCTTCTCCTCATTGAGGATGCTTTTCATCCTCAGAAGGTTTTCATGGCTCATTGCAGTTTTCACTTTCAGAGATATTAAGCAATTTACCATGTGTGTTGTATTAGTGTTAAGATAGCCTGTTCGGGAAAAAATACCCGTATTTTCTTCTGTACTTATTCTCCCTGGAATCTGATCTTCTCTGATCACAATTTGCTGCAAGTTGACCACTAAAAGTTTTAACTGTACTTTCCTGATGGTAAGCAAAATCTGTGGTGGTGTTGTTGGGATTTTTTTTTTTTTTTAAGTGGTAGCTGTTTGCAAAACTGCAGTGTTGGAATCCTTAATAAAGCAGGGATTTAATTCACTATGAACTTGAGGCTATGCACCCACCCATGTTATGCAGCTCTGGGTCTAATGGCCCTAAACCAGTTCAGGCTTCATTTATTTATTTATTTATCTCCCCATCCCCACCCCCCTGGTGGAAAGTATCTGACATGATGTTGAAATTATGCTTTCTTGTACAAAATTTCCTGCAGGTGAAATTTTCATAGTATGGAATGTCCAGTATGCTCTGGAGTCTGGCATAGTGGGAGTATTTAAGTGTAAAAAGCCAGCTTCGGACAGTGAAGGGTGGAGGGAGACAAACCTAGTCAAACCTTGTCTGTCTGTTCTTTGTACTGGGGACGGACCCCGCAATGTGCTACTCTTCAAGACGGTGCCAGCTAGCACGCGTTGTCCCCCTGTGCTAGCTGGCACAGCCAGTACCATGCCAAGAAACACGTTTGCAGTTCCCGTGGGGGATCAGTGGTCCAGGGTTCAATCTTGCACCCCAGCCATGCTTTGTTTGGCTTTCAGGAGTACAGATCTATCTGCTGTGTGTACTCATTGTGCTACCACGTTGTCTTTTGTCTGGGTAACTTCTCAGCCTGCTTCCTACACCAGGTGACCAGCTTCCTGGTCTGCTCTTTTCTTGATCGGGGAAGGCAGGTCCTCCCCAACCAACGGCCGTTTAGTTGCCTAATGAAGGGCAGCACCCTGAAGAAAGCCCTACAGGTAAGAAAAATTCTTCTTCCCAGAGAAGGGACTATGTGTGTTTTACTTCCCGCAGGATGTACGCTGCCAGGGGCACCCCCTGTGTCCTTTTTACAGGGATTTGTGTGCCTGGGCTGCGATGGCTTTGGGCACAGGCTGCAACTACAAGGGGTGTGGGTCTAGACCATCCTCCTTTCCTGCTTCAGTTGCATTGCTCGCAAGTACTCTGGGAGTTTTATGCAAAAAGGCTTAAAAAACTTTTAGTTAAAAACACTGAATTAAGCCTTTGCCATGGGAAGCTGTATCTGGGCTCTTCAAGGTGTTTACATTTACAACATATCAAGATAGCACAAAGAAACAGCGCAAAACATTTTAAAGTGTACAAGAAATTAGGCTAATACACTTCAGTGGAATTACCTGCTTGAAATTTGGCACTAACGTAGTCACTTGCTGTCTCTGGTTAGTAAAGCATTTCAGAGACCTACAGTGAAAAGTTTGAGAAATGCAACTTTTCCTGTTTTTAGCTTGCGCTATTTTTATATTAAGGCCTGTAGTTTTTGCTGTTCATCATATGGATAACCCATGGGCATTTTAGTGTGCAGGCATTTTTTTAACCACTGTATTTGCTTTGTTTTTTATTGATTTGCTTTACACCATCATATGTCTGACTATCCAATGCTCCACATGTACTTCAGTTCAGATAAAATTGCCCCCTCCTGTGGGAGAAAAAAAGTTATTATACTGCTTCAGGGAATTGGTTGATATGAGCATAAAATCAAAATTCCAAAGTCTGGATTGATGATTCCTTAGGAAATCTGAAATAACACAATGATATTGCTTGAGAGAGTTAATCCATGAACAGACAGGCTGTGAAAGTATAAATACACACACCCTGGATATATCACCAGGTGAAACAAATTAGACTCTGAAGCTACTATTGAACAATTGAAATTTACAGGTCCCTCTTTATGTGTAAAGTCTTGCTGACACACACACTTGATATTTTAAAGTGTGCTATACTCTGTCATGATTCACTAATGACTGAATTAAACGACAGCTGAATTGAGAGACAAATCATGTAATTACAATAGAATGACAATTCCTAGTAATTTATTGGTTTTATTATTATTCCTCTTTTTTCCTTAGTTGCTACTTAAACTCATTTTCTTATCATTCAGATTTGTAAGTGATCAGCTGCCAAACAGTAATTATGGAATTCAGTGACACTTATTAATGAAATTCAGTGAAATAGCTTATATAAGCCTCTATAAATCATCAAATTGCAAATAGTCTATTTTAAAAGCAGCATAGTGCCAAAAGCATTGATAATATTAATGCATTCACAAAATTACATTTAAACTTGATCATTCTAAAAGCCCTAGATTTAAACAAAGCCAGTTCCATGGCAAGACTTTACATGGCACTAGATTTGAAGAAAACAGAAATACAAACGAGCATTGGATTGTGACATGTGTTGCACAGCTGGTCTCCACCAATTTTGACTTGGATCTTTGAAATCAAAATGCAGGTCACAAAAAACATGTAACTCTAGCATAATTTTAGGACTAGTGCTGCCAGTTACTCCTGTGCAGATGATTCAGTAAGGGAAAGGTAACAGATGTGAGCAGCTGTTTCAGCTGCGTTTGCTGCCTCACGGCAGTCCCCTTTAGGGACACTGGCATTCGGGGTTCATTTTCAGGTTTTCTGGGGGATTATTGTTCAGCCTGGAGAAGAGAAGGCTCTGGGTAGACTTTATTGCCACCTTTTAATATACAAAGGTGGCTTGAAAGAAAGACGGAGAGAGACTTTTTACCAGGGCCTGTAGTGACAGGAACAAGGAGCAATCATTTTAAACTGAAAGAGGGTAGCTTTAGATCAGATATTAGGAAGAAATTCTTTACTGTGAGGGTGGTGAGACACTGGAACAGGTTGCCCAGAGAAGCTGTGGAGGCCCCCTCCCTGGAAGTGATCAAGATCAGTTTGGATGGGGCTTTGAGCAACCTGATCTAGTGAAAGATGTCCCTGTCCATGGCAGGGGGTTTGGACTGGATGACCTTTGAAGGTCCCTTCCAACCCAAAGCATTCTGAGATTCTATGATTATAATCTGATGGTTATAGCTGTCTCTGTGTCTCCATGTATCTCTTTTCTTCCTGTACACCAATTCAGTCCTCATCTTTGGCAGCCTCTCTAATATTTTTCTGTGCCAGTCTCTGGTAGCTTGTCCCTTCTCCTAGCTAATTAACCATGTTGATTCCTGTTCCTACTTACTTTCCTCCACTTTTCCCAACCTGTTAACCTCTCTGTCTCAGTTTTTCTCTTTTCTATCCAGATACTTCCACTCCCTGATGTATTGTTGTGGTTGCTTATGCCTTAGTACAAGCCTCATGTAAAATCAAAATCAGTCTTGTAATAGTGAGGAGAGTCGTGGCAGTTATGGAAACCTGTATTTGCTGTGTATTTGGGATGTCAGTCCACTACGACTTTCCAGCTGTAGACATGTCAACTGTTTATCCTTTTCCGTCTCCATGTACTCCAGTGTAACATAGATTTGAAGCCTGCAGGAGTTCAGACAGGACAGAATATGATCAGTCAATCCAAGTGTTCTGAAAAATCAGCTACAGAACTTGGTCCCTGTTGTGCATGTGTCAGATGATTTTTTTTTTTTTTTTTTTCTCTTCCTCTCAGAGGTTTTATTATTTAGGAATATTTACAGGGATAGCTGAAAGCACATCCCTGATGTGCTTCATTTATCCAAGTTTTCCTTTCATTACCTTCTGCAGATTCACTGAACTCTGTGGCTAACCTGTGTCCCAAAAATTCAGTTTGAAGTAAATATCTGTTAAGGGAAATTTCACTCCAAACAAATAAAGTTTGGCAAAATATATCAGCAACTGAAAACAGGTTCCTATGAGAAGAAGAATAAAGGAATTTTATCTAAGAGGTGTAGCTGGAGGGTGGTTAGCAGTCCTTATCCCATGAGCCTTGTGTGATTGTATCCATACGGATGACAAGACAGGCGTTGGTCTTTTCAGAGAGCAGCAGGGAAGAGGAGATCCTGGTGCTGCTCAAAGACACGATAGGCCTAGGCTAGATGACAGCCAGCTTCATGGCGATGAACCATGGCAGCTGTAGCAGTATTTGCTGCCTTGCTTCCTCCTGTAGCTGGGAACTGGTTTACACAGTTGTCCCTAAACTAGAACAAATTTGTGTTTGTTGTTGTCTGACAAGTGTATCTATGTACAAGCATTAGCCCAGCTTGAGAGGCAGCTGACCATCTGGACCTCGAATTTCTAAAGGATTCTTTGCAAATCAGGCTTAGCATTCCCCTCTGCTTCATATTCATCTGGTTTCAATTCAATTTCTTGGGAAATATACTGCTAGTATGTACAGGACAGGTTCTGTACAGCAGGAAATTTTTTTGCCTTTAATAGAAAGATATTTTAGAGACCAAATTATTATTATTTTTAATCTAAGTGTTCTTTTTAAGATATGCTAGACAAGCTTAAATAAAAACATGGTTCTCCCAATTCAGATGTGCATTGAAAAGCATTTTTAAAAACTTTGCACAAGATTTTCAGAGGAAATGGAAGTTTTAAATTCAGGTTTATGGCTTTAATTTCTCACAGCAAATGTTTTAAGGCAGTTTTGCAAATGTTATGTAAATGATTATGTTATATAAATTATGTAAATGTTATGTTAAGTGCCATTAGTTTGACACTTGAATTAGTCTTGTTAAAATTCTGCTAAGAAAAAGCTAAAATAACACTTTCTATTTCCTGCTTCGATACCAAGCAAATGGTGAAAGGAAACTGTATAGACTGGTTAAATGAAGACAGATTTATAAAGATAGTTCCCTAGAGCCAACCTCTCCTTTCCGAAGGAAAGTCAGGAATAAATCTTCCTGTTGAAATGTATGTCAGAGCTGCTGAAAGATGTATTTTAAAGTGCATAGAGTTCTTTCAGCTGCTTAAGAGGATATCTATTTTGTTGAAAAACTGACCAATGCTTATGACACTATAAAGTTGTATGTGCAACTTAAAATCAGAACATCTTTTTATCATATTGTGTACCTAGTAATCTTCCATTTTCTTTTAACTACAATAGAGAGAATCACAGAGTAGGTGGGGCTGGACAACACCTCTGGACATCGTTTAGCCCAACCCCTTGCTCAAAGTAGCGTCACTTCGAGCAGGTTGCCCAGGGTCATGTGCAGTCAGGTAGCTCCTGTAATGTTTCTGAATACTTTATTTATTTTCTATTACCAAAAACTTTTTCCCATTTAAGCCAAGCAACATATTAAAGTGCCTATCATAGTCTGTTCCTTTGGTGGAAAAATATTTTTTGCTCTTTCACATAAGGAACACAAAAAACTCTCGGGCTATGAACACAGGAAAGTTTGAAAATTCTTTTAAAAGTAAAATTGAAAAAACAAAAGTGCCTTGGGGCTCACTCAGTTATCACAAATACACTGTCCTGAGAATAGCATTATGTCTACAAAATAAACAAGGTGATTTATAACAAATGACAGGGGGGCTTGACTTGGGCCAGCACAAACTGGGGCAAACAGGAAAGAAAAAGAACATGTACCCAAGTTTATCCCCAAACAGTTTGTAGATTAAAGGTTATTTTCATTAAGGCAGGTACTTGTAGAAGGAGCAGACTAGCTATTTGTTGACAAAAGGATAAAAGCTCTGCAGATATTCATATTTCTATAGTAAAAATACACATTGCCATATTGAGAAGAATGCAGCGGTAAATACTTGGATATTTACCTATGGTGGAGTTTGAGTACGGCCTACCCTAGTTTGTTCTTTACTTGCTTTTTTCTTCCTTTATTGAATGTTTGTGTATTGCACAGATGTTGGCATTTCTAACTTTCAGGTTAATCTCAATACACCCTTTGTCTAGATGTTTGACTATGCAAAAGAGTGGGAATCCAAAGGTAGGAATGCGTGCAATTAAACTCTTGTACAGTAACAGATAAGGTAAATCTATTAAAATATTCTTTAGGTGATTACATTAAAAGTTACAGGTATTTAGAACCTGCTGTAGAGTAATACAGAAAATCAAATTAAGGACTTTCCTGAGCCCCACTATCTTTCCAGATGTCTTTGTCAAGAAAAGAACTCAGTTGTCGGGAGCAAATGAATGTCCTGCAGGAATGCCTCATATCATCAGGTAGTCTGCTCCAAAGCCTATGAGTTAATCCATAAATAGTTGGCACTGTCTGTGCCCCAGCTGCATTTTGCCAGAACATTTTGCAGGGTTTTTTTCTTTCATGTGAGACCACTTCTCCCACTGCCAAAGTGGTAGTGCTGTTGCAATAATAGATAGAATTGTTTTAATTCTTAGATGGGTGAGGTTCTCCTCAGTAGAAGAGCGTCCACAACCTTTCCGGGCCTTCTGTGCCTGTGCACAGTTACCCTCACAGTAATGAAGTGTTTCCTGACATTCAGGAGGAACCAGCTCTGTTTCAGTTTGTGCCCATTGCCTCTTGTCCTGTCACTGGAAAGAGCCTGGCTCTGTCCTCTCTGCACCATCCTTTCATATATTCGTACACCTTGATCAGGTCCCCCTG
>VYXH01003743.1:65683-128870 GCA_013397275.1 Burhinus bistriatus | reverse complement strand
GATGATACCAAGTTGGGCAGGAGAGGTGACCTGCTTGAGGGTAGNGGTTGTTTAGCCTGGAGAAAAAGAGGCTCAGGGGAGACCTTATCACTCTCTACAACTACCTAAAAGGAGGTTGTAGAGAGGTGGGGGTCGATCTCTTCTCCCAAGTAACAAGCCATAGAACAAGAGGAAATGGCCTCAAGTTGTGCCAGGGGACGTTTAGGATGGATATTAGGAAAAATTTCTTCACTGAAAGGGTTATCAAGCATAGGAACAGGCTGCCCAGGGAAGTGGTGGAATCGCCATCCCTGGAGGTCTTTAAAAGACAGGTAGACGTGGTGCTGAGGGACATGGTTTAGTGGTGGTTTTGGCAGTGTTAGGTTGATGGTTGGACTTGATGATCTTAAAGGTTTCTTCCAACCTAGACAATTCTATGATAGGCCATGAAGGCTGCACCAATATTACAGGTAAGGACTGCATTACAAAGCCAGCGCACCCAGCAAGAGGCACTGCTGATTGCTTGGCTTTACATTTGTGACTTTCTCTGCAGACAGCATGTACAGTCCACAGTCCGTGTTGCAAACTACTGGCAAATGACCAATTAACTAAGGAAAGGGCAGGGCCAGGGGGACACACAGACACAACACGGACACGAGACAGACAAGAAAGCTGAACTGCAGCTAGTGTGACTGGGAGAACAGAAGTTATTTCCTAATTTCTGCCCTACCCCCAGGGCCAAAATTTTACTTCGTGACAAACAGCACTAACAAAGTATGTAGTATCTATGGTCTTCAGATTGCTTTAAAACACAAAACCAAACCACAAAAGAGACTAAGTATCATTATTCTCTCTACAGAGTGTAGGACAGGAGCACATGGTTTGGGAGAGACACAAACATCAATTAAAAGAAAACACAAGTCTCTGAAGTCCAAGCCCATGCCACAAGGTTCAAAATAGTTTACCTAAAATAAAAGCATGCTCATATCCCACAGACATGTCTTTGTCAGAGGAAAACAAACTGATCAAACCTATGGGGAAGGAAGGAATGCCAGCAATAACGTCAGAGTGTGACAAGCTGTAGATGGTCATACAAGGAGAAGACAATAAATCTGATTTATTAGTTTTTGGAATGCTTGTATTTCATGTGACTTTTAAAAAGACTGAAAGAAAAATACATTCACTCTTCTGTGCTACTGAATTACTGGCTACGGAAGACCAGAGAATTAATACCCCACCACACTCTTTTTTTATTATTTTATTAATATTAGCTTTCCTCCCCTGACTTCAAAAGCAGGGGAACCATTACCAAAATATAACTCAACACTCCATTACACAGGCTGCTGAAAACAGAGAGGCTCAGAGCTACATATTACAGCTCTGTTCCTGAAGTAAATTAACTCTGTGCATCAGTGTCACATAGAGCGACTATCCTCAAGAGTATTGTAACCGAGCCCAGGACCTCCAGGCTGGATGACCCCATTCTCCATGATTAAAAAAGCTAGATTCTTCCACCGAGATGCTGTGACTTCTTATGTTCTGAGAATATGGTAATGGCACAGCTTGCAACTTTTATGTATTTTGCTTTCATCAATGTTCTACCATATATACATGTGCCAAAAGGCTCAAAACTCAAGGAGAATAAAGCAGAACAAAAATTAATAGAGACAAGAAACATTCAGATCTCTCAGTCAGAATTTATCCTGAATGATAAACAGGAACAAGTGAAGGATAAATAAGAATTTACCCTTTTTTTTTTTTTTTAATTCTCAAGACAGGATTTTCTGTCTACTTTACTATGACTAATAATTGCACTACTGATAGGAAGCATTAATTTTCCCTCAAGAATAGGGCTCTTCCTTGCCTTTAGTAAGAGAAAGGCAAAGTAAGGGGTTTTGTAGAGCTTGAGAAACATTTAGACATATTTCTTATTTTCTGTATTAACTATTCCTAATGCTCCTTCCATTTTTGCTATTATTTTCTTTTCTTTTGAGCCAAATGCAGGAGTTTGGTTTATATAAAACTTTTTTTTCTTCAAAGTACCAAGCCTAATTCTTTCCTCTTGTTAACTTGTCTTACACAGAGGTAACATCCACCATTTCTCTGGTGTTACTGCTTAGTTCACTCCTTTGAATGCATGCAAAGAACCAAGTCTAGTCACTTCAGATGAAGAAGTAACAGTCTTTCTGTGCACCCAATACATGACAGTAAATGGATTCCTAAATGAGAAAAAACCCTGCCTTTCTGCCACTTGTCCTCAAAAAGCACAAAGGAAAAAAGGCTAGGGGAAAAGAGAAGAAAACTGGGAAGACAACATGAGAATATAGTTCTACAGTATCACCTAAATATTATGATTGTCAGATCTTTTTGGGCAGACCCACTCTGGAAAGAGAGCCCGTCAGGAAATACATGGCATGCATACCTCCAGGCAGAGCACATCTAAGGAAGGATATGATGCTGCTGTGCTATTGCTCCTCTGGCTTCATTCAGGAGTTCATGGGAGCACAAGCAACCGAGAACAGTACGACGCAGTAAGCCACAATGCTGTCCTAACCCAGAAAAGGAGGAGATGGCAAAGTAAAAGAATTATGAAACAAGAATTTACAGACATAATGCCACAGAGTCTGAGATTAACAATGTTTTTAATACCTTTTGTCAGGCTATATAGTCAGAACCCAGATTTCAGACAACTGCTTCCTCTTCTGTACTATTGCCAGACATGATTTAACAATGGCCATACACTTTCTATTTTCTGATGAAGATCTCTCCTTTCCAACAAAAGTTACAAAAATGCTCTAATGACCACTCCTGCAAAGGCTATCTAGGTGCATCATTGGCAATGTGGTTGGACTCCAAGCATGCATGCCCATGCACACATACAGAACAGGACTACCATTTCAGAGCTAAGCAGGAAGAATTATGTTAACCAAAGGTCAGAACAAGATACTTTTGGACATAGACATGAGCCTTCATCTGCTTCCATATAAAGTTACAAAGAAGATATTTTTACTTACATGCCAACAGAAGAAGGTTTATATCCAGATTTTAAGCATGCGGGGAACCTGAGCCTACCTTAGTAATCGGGTAGGCTACTAGTATCCCACCTTTTAACTGTCAGGTTCAGGATAGCCTTGTAATAACTTAAGAATTAAAGCGGACTTCATATAACTTTTGTAAAAACTAATTCCATTACATGAACTCCATTGAAAGTAAATTTTTATTTTTTTAAAATCAGATTTCATTTGCATCACAAAACAGTTCACGTTATTGCTAAAAGATATTGTCAGCTTACAACAGACTAAAAAGATACAACAAACAAAAGCAGAACTAGACTACTTGTAAAACCATACTAGGAGAAACACAAAAGGTCAACATCATGCAGTCAAGCAAAAAAGTACCCTAACAATCAAATAAAATACAAATAATCAAAGATAGCACTCCTAATATATGAAAAGATTTTTTTTAAGCAATATCAATTTATCAGCACATAACCACTGTATTCAATAGGGCTAGCACAGCTGATACCACCTGTAGTTCTCCCTCCACCTTTTTATTTTTCTGAACACACCCACTTGATATCCTTCTATTAGATTAATAAGCAGATAAAAACTTCACAGCTATTTTAAGTCATCTTGTTCCTGTTAAGCAAAACAGAACAGCAACCAAGCGGATTAGACACATCTACTCCCAGCATAGGTAAATTGATATAGTTAGCTAGTAGCAAGTTCCACCATAACTGAACATTAACAGACTTCCATAATGAAAAATTACAACGGATATTTTCCCTCCATTGCTCTCTGAAGACCTCTACAAAGAGTTTATCAAAGATAGAACAAGCATACTCTCTATCAATAATGTAATACAGCTGTAACTTAATCTGAATTTGTCCACAGTCTTTCCACCATAAAGTGTTTTCATAGTTTCACAGAAACTTCATGCTCCAGATTATTTTGTGGACATTTGCCTAAAACTTTACAGTTAAGAGAAGAAACTGGTGAAAAATGTTTACTGTATTCATTTGGGAATAAAGGTAGAGAGATTATTTTTTCCCCAGCTACAGAATAAAATTATATCTTTAAAATAATCAGAAGTTATAAACTAATGTCATCAAAAAAGTAGGGTTACTGGTACCAAATGCATGTATGGGAAATACATCTCTCAAGATTTTTGCCATTAATATCAACAAAACCAAAATGAGATATCTATCTTCTTTTCTAGTTATTTTCCAGACCATTGAGTCAAAGAAGGATTATACTTGTGTTACCTATTGTACTATCGTACTGATCTAGTTTCTAAACACTAAGACTGTGCACAGAACAGTCTGCCAAGCTAACAGGAGCCTGTCATCACAATTTCTGGGGTGAGCAGCCATTTTGGCATAAAACAAATTGCTATTTACAAGAAAATGTGCTCAGTTTGCAGTGTGTGGATTACACAGTACCTCTTTAATTATATGTATAGATTAATTAGGATAGCTGTCAGTTCTTGCATGGTGCCAAAGGCCCTTGGCCTGTAACACTTGTCGCTTCAAACACTTCTGTTTGAACACCACACAATTTGTTAAAACAGGAACTGTATTAAAAATTTCATTTTCCCAGCAATTAGATTGATTCATGTCACTAATGACTAGACAACGTTCTTCTGCTCCTCAGTGATGCACTACTACTGCCACTGCTCAGGTCCTCTCAGAGCCAGAGGTAACACTCTCACTGACCTTAATGGAAGGATGACTGACTGCCCCTTCGGTTGTTTTACACAGGCACTTATTTCACCTCATTTCTGCAGTGTGTTTATGGTCTCCAGTACTACATTCAAGGATATGCTTGGCATTATTTTCCCTCCCTTTCCTTCTAAGATAGTTTAACAGAGTGACAGAAGCCTGCAAGTAACTTGTGTCTGCTCCAAGCACACGCACGTAAAGCCAAAGTCTCGATTCAGGTAAATCAGCTGTAAATTCACCAGAGTAGGTATCAGCTACTTTGAAATCTGTTGATCAGTCATGAACTAACACACTCTCACCAAATTTTGCTTTCAATGACATTTGTGCTTTGGAAGTGTTTTACAATGCGGTCCATCAGAACTGCTCTTTTGACCATCACACCATGAAAATGGGGAGATCTACAAAAAGGAGAAAAATAAAACAGGATAAACTTTGCAAAGATCACCAACAAAGGCAGGCTGTAAACTTGTCAAAGTGGAATCAGTTGTCATCATGTGTCAGTTCATGCCTCCCTACCTCCTCCCAACCCTGAGAAACGAAGCAGCAAAGCAGCAGTAAGGAAAACATATTCATCAATATGAGAAATGCAATAGAGAAGGGAATAATAATACATACAGGAGAAATAAGATTTTCAGAAGTGAGTACTGATTTAGATTTGTCTCTTTCTGGGCATTCAGCTAGGGGTATTTTAAACAGGCAAGATTGCAGCAAGTGCCGGACACCCAAATATAAAAATGACACCCTGGGAAAAAGACCTCGAATTAAGCACCTAGCAATAGCAAAAGGATTCCTTTAATTGTTTTTTTCATACATACCACTACTATTAACACTCTGCTTGATCCAGTCAACAAAAATGCCAACATTTGTGTATACTCCTGGGTAGCTCTTCCTTCCACACCCCAAGCCCCAGCTAGTGATTCCATGAAGGGTGTAAAATCCCAAGTTATCTTCTGAAGGACAAACTAATGGGCCTCCAGAATCACCCTGCACAAGGACAAAGGAATCTCGTTATGAGCTAACATCATTCCTTATGTTTTTAAAGTATCAGTTCAGCTATGAGAGGTCCCAGCTGCTCATGTTTGGAGGTTTCTGTTTTTAAAAGGCAGAGAAAGAAATAACCTTTGTTCAAGGGAAGTACCTCTTTTTGCAACACAAGTAATTAAAATTTTAGTATTAAGGAATCTTTCACAGTACATCACTTACAGCCTATTTGTAAGAAAACAGCTCTTAGTGAGGTTTTAACACTCTTCTTCTCAGAACTCATGAGGCTGTACCCCAAGTGTCAGAAGGCAAAGGTGATGTGCGCAACTTACTGTGCATGAGTCCTTGCCTTCTTCCAGCGGGAATCCAGCACAGATCATCCTCTGAGTCACTTTACGGGGAAGATTTATGTAATAGCTCTGACATGTGTCAAGCACCAGGATGGGGACTTCCAGCTGATGCAGTTTTTTCCCCTTTTCTCTGTCTTGAAGTAAAAGACATCTCAGAAACCAGTAGAGGCATGAATTAGTGATTCCAGAAAGAAGCTTTACTCCTCCCCTTTTCAAATGGTCTCAATCTAAATTATCTGATTTCTTACCTCCCATCCATTTCCCTGCATGCCTAGCTGAGCTTACAAGAGTGAAAACTTTTTAACATGTCTGTTTTCCAGAAACTAATGTATAGACAGAATGAATATTACAACACACAATGTAGTATTTAAAAACACAGCTACAGCACGTTCTACTTTTAAAATGGCAAAAACTGCATACCTTCTTCATGTGCACCCCATCCTGTGACAACACACACCCTGGAGGGCTGAACCGCTTCCTCCTTGGCAGGGAGGCATACTGGGCGCACGTAGTGGTTGAATTCTAAGGGTTCAGCCAGTTGCAGTAAGGCGATATCAGAGTCCATGGTGGTTTTGTTAAAACTTGGATGTATAATATACTGCTTTACTGACCTTTTCTAGGAAAGCAAGGACATTGACATTTTCTGAATGACTTGGGCATTTGAGTCTTTAAATGACTTTGGTTTTACAAATTTTCAGGCCATATGCAAGATGCCTTAAGAGAAAGAAACATTTAAAAGCAGCTACTGAAGTTACCAGCTTTCTTATATTAAGTCAAAAGTATGCCTCTTGGACATGGATCAGGAAACATGCAGGAAACTCCATCTAGCAAGTGTAGGAAGAGGGTCTTGAAAAATATTTGTCCAGTCTGAGCAAAGTGGAAAGTTGTGCCTCAATTATTTCTGTCTTGGTAATAGTCACCAGACAATTTAGAGAAAATACACTCCTCACTCACACCTCCTCCAGAATACTGAGCTTTGGAGTTCATTGCTGGTGAAGGCACAGGTCTGTGTTGACACAATTTCTCTGAGAGTCACACAAAAGCTGTTGTGTAAATGCAGATTAAGGTCACCATGCAGGCTGTTAGATTGTTGCATCATGAACAATTTGGGAGGCACATTTACATTAAAAACTATTTTGCAAGACTGATTTATATTTTATTATTAAGCAGAACTTATAGTACCTGCCTGTATTCTTGCTCTGTAAGATCATGAAGCCCTGTAACCACCATCCATAAGTCTCTGTATAGTTCCCTGGAAAAAAAAAAAAAAAGGAAAAAAGAGAGTAAGTACATTCTCAGGCTGGTATAACAGCAGCTCCTGAGGCCCACACTCCCATACAAATCTACAGAAATCTTCTCATTGTCTTCTAGGGAGCATGAAATATTCTCATGATGAGGCAGTAGGATCTCTCAAACACATAACAAACTGAGAGAAAGGTCACTTTTATATGGACTGAGGGTGCCTTATGCAGAACACAAGGTCTGCATGGTCTACAACATCCAGGGACAGTGCTGGTCCCTACCTTCTTAATGAAAAAATGGGTGACCTCTAAAACATTACTTCCTATGCTTACAAATACTTAAAGGGAGGGTGCCGGGAGGATGGCACCAGTCTTTTTGCAGTGGTGCCCAGTGACAGGACAAGAGGTAATGGGCACAAACTTGAACATGGGAAGTTCCATCTAAACATGAGGAGGAACTTCTTTCCTTTGAGGGTGGCAGAGCACTGGAACAAGCTGCCCAGAGAGGCGGTGGAGTCTCCAACTCTGGAGACATTCAAAACCTGCCTGGACGCCATCCTGTGCAACCTGCTTTAGGTGAACCTGCTCTGGCAGGGAGATTGGACTAGATGATCTCCAGAGGTCCCTTCCAACCCCTGTGATTCTGTGATTCTATCAAATGACATAAAGAAATGCAACAGAAACATTTCATTTCGCTCTTTGGTTTCTTAACCAAACCCTCTCACTGCCTGAAAGCCTCTCACAACTCCTTCATGAAATTAGTTGTGTAGAATCATTAAGCCTTGTACACAAATTCTGATGTGATGGCAATGTACAATAGAGAATTCCTCCTTAATATGGCTCTTAAAGCGGTACCTTCAACACAGCGCAACAATGCTCCTGAGAGAAAATTTTGTAAACTAATATTTAGAAACTTTGAAGCCAGAGTCCAAAATTCGAAACAGCACTTGCATTTCAGATCCCCAGTTTTGCGGGAGTGGGGAAGAGAATCAAAGAAATGGAGAATACAGATGTATAAGCATCTTTGGCATTCGGGGCTTATGAAAGCTTACCCTCATTTTCAAGTAATTGCAATTCTATTTGAAAACAGGCCAGAATACCTAATTATCAGCAATCCTGGGAGCATTTTTAAAAAATATTTTAATGATCCAATGTATGTGAATTTTAAATTAATGTACTTGTACTTCATTTGAACTTCAAAACAGGTAGTGTTCAGCCTAAGACATGAATAAACAAATTGCATTTTAGAAAGTATTTTAAAGAGTCTGAAAGTCACACAGACTATCCTTTTGTATCCTCTCACTAAAGGCAGAAAAATTTCCATGTAATCTGATTCAACAGATTGATAGGTTCTTAATAAGGGAATGGCATCAACCCTGTGCACAAAAGCCTCCTATATGTCCTCCAAAATCTGTGCAAATTCAGTAATTTTTTTTATTTTTGGTTAGGTTGATTCTACCTGGATGAAAACGTGCTCTGTAAATGACCTAAACACAAAGTAGTTACCTAAGAGTAAGTGACAGATGACAAAAGACTTAGTATCTTGTCGTCTCTTCTGAAAACTCATCTGAATGAAAACCAAGCCTATAGAAGTAGGCTACTTAACTTCCTTAATAGCCACTCTAATCCTCATACTTGTGTGGAGCAAAAGAATGCTATGCCAGTGTGAGCTGCAATTAGACGGTAACCGAAACTGTGCCAGCCACTATGGGCAGAAACACCACACTGCAGAGATGCCCCATGCAATTACAGGTGTTCCCAGGGAAGGGTTCATCCCAGTGTACTTACTTAGAATTAAAGCAGTGAGCAGCTGTGACAACCCATTCTTTGGCAACAATTGCTCCTCCACAGATATGCTTATCCGAAATTTGTACACTGACCTGCCAAGGCCATGAGTATGGTACGGCTTCTTCACCTCCAATTATCCTACTGAAGATGAACCTGGGCTGATTTGAAGGCATTCCACAAATATCATCTGAAACAGAAAGCACTGACGTCTCAAGAAGTCTTTAGAGGTTAAAAGCTCCCCCACAGCTTCTCAGGCTTGCCCCCTCCCTTTGTTTGCTAAATCTTTCAACTTCTGTCATTACACAGGATCCAAATGTTTAGAGATAGCATGAGGAGATGATCTTAGCAAAAACAGAGCTTCACCAAGGTGAAAGCAAGTGCTTACCTTCAAAAGTTTTAGCCTCAAACCTACAATGAATATGGACTCATCCCAGTCTCCATAAAGTACTGGAGGGAACAAGGGAAGTTCTAAAATGCTAGTTGTTATTTTCAACTACCCCATACTCTTTGCAATTATTTTCACCAAAGCAAGTAGGTGTAAACTGCCATACAAGCTGAAATAATTTCATTGCATTGCTGTAAATGACTTAAAAAGATGAAGGAAACAAGAAAAAATAGGTTCTGCTATTCTAAAGCCAAAGCATAGAAGTGTTACTTCAAAATATCTCAATGAAAAATTCTGGGACAACTCAGACTGCATTCATTAAATATTTGGAGAAAATATCATTTAAATTACAGTCCAAAAGCTACTCCCTATTCCCATGAAGAAAATATAACTTGGGTTGGCTTACCTTTTATAACCTGTGTTTCTTCAGTTATATCCGTATCTTCAAATTCTTCTTCACTAGTTGAATCCGAAGTATCTAAATCTAGCAAATGAAAAAAAAAAAAAGTGTTAGCAGGCACATCAATTGAATGATATTTTTATTACAAAATCACTTTATTTCCTTTATTAAAATTTTTGTAGAAGGAATAGATTTCTACAGTAGGGATCTGTGCTATTACATCTTCTCGTGGTTGTAAAGTGCCATTTAAAATGCACCAAAATACTCTTCCACAAAACAAAACTCTCAGGTTTTGGGGAGATTCATTGTTTCTCTTCACCCACTCAATAGGCCCTTTGTTTAATGCCTCAATACATTCACAATACAGTTTATTCACTGAAACAATGTATTAGATAAGAATCTCCTAGAGCAAAATAACTCTGAAGAGCCAGATTCACTGAAGAAACCTTTGTGGTGCCCCAAAGAGGCAGTCTCCCAAGTTACTTCTATTACCTGTAACATGAACAAAAGAGATTGTAGCTCTGAATCCTCCAAAGGTCTCAGTTTCATCAGAGTGAAAGACAATCAGCATCATAGCAGAAGAGCTTAGAACAGGTGCTGGTAGGGCAAATCCACAAGATTTAGCTAAAGATGAGAAAGCAAAGGTTTGCTGCAGATTAATAGGTACTTTTTCATCCTTATCTCTTTCAAAAGTGGGTACCCAATATTCTGTGTATTCCAGCTCTCACACAGGAGGGTAAAAAATAACTATGCACAAGAGAAGAGATAAGCAAACTGAGGCTGAAGGACTCCTCTATTATTCCTGTGAGTCTGTCCTTGTTCAGAAATCATCTCATAAGGACAAGGAGACTCCTGCATTATTTTGCAAGACACTACTGCAGCACTCATGCTCATAGGTTGCCATTACATATCGAACACACTGGAAACGATTTCCCCTTGTTAGTCTTTCAGCGCTACCATCTGCTAGTGCTAATCTAAGCACCAGCATCAAGCAAGTGCTGAAATCAGTTGATTAGGACAGGTCTTCCTTGCATTCAATGTAAACCAGGGGACTCGCCAGCCAGGTGGCAAGAATTACATGAATGCTCATCTGGAGTGAAGAACAACTGGACTCTGAAAAGGAGACCTGTTGGGTGCTTTCTGTGTCTCATCATTACTATAAAAACAAATTATTGTGTTATGCCCTTTTCTTCATAGAATGGTTTAGGTTGGAAGGGACCTTAAAGATCATCTAGTTCCAACCCCCTTGCCATGGGCAAGGACACCTCCTACTTGACCAGATTGCTCAAAGCCCCATCCAACCTGGCCTTGAACACTTCCAGGGATGGGGCCTCAACAGCTTCCCTGGGCAACCTGTTCCCGTGCCTCACTACCCTCACAGTAAAGAATTTCTTCCTGAAATTCTTCTTCATTTACACAAATTCAGAACTGTCTTTCATACAGAATTCAAATACACAAAACTGTTCTGTTCAATGTGGTTTTGCCTCAGTAAGTGCAACAGAAGCAGCAATACCTGCAAGTATTTTTTAAGGTACTGAAACTAGTACTTATAACATCACCTGAGACTCTAGAGGTGAACTTGATTTTAGACTGTAAAAGAGGGCTAGTGAAAGTCATAAAAGAAATAGGTCATCCCCAAAATATGTCAAAAATCAAAAGTCGAACCAATTTCCTCCTCTTTTCCCACATCTTCATACACAGTCACGGCATCGTAAGAGCAATCTTCACTCTCTTCTACTTCAAAAGACTGGTATGTAAGCTTTAAATAAAAAATGAAAACGTGAAGCTTGTTAAATTCACACAGAAAAAATTCAAAGATCTATAATAGGGTCTTCAGTATTCTCAACGATTCCTTTAGGGTTTGGTTTCTGTGATGTTCAGACCTCTCACAGGTGATATACAGCATATTACATTTGCTAGAGGAATCTGCCATGATAAAATTTAAACCAGGAAATCCTATTTTACTGTAACCTAAAGGAGAAACCAAAACCTATCTGGCTTTTGAGATGGAATGTGATTTCTCTTAACTGCATACAGCAGCATTATTCAAGCTTATGTTGCATGATCTTGCTTGTCCTTAGCTGCATGATTTCATATTAACTCAATGGTGCCCACTTCCATTCTGTAGACGCAAGAAGGGCTCATGTTATACCTTGATTACATGGTCCTCTGGCGCACAAATAATCCATTGACAGTCTGCCATGTTGCTGTAGCGCTCTGGATAGTGCATACTTTGTAACGCTCCTTCTTCAAAAAGGACAGCTAAGGACTCACAGCCAGAATCTGGAAATCCAGGAAAACAAAAATGGAGGCACTGTGATNATTGTGTACAGGCACTGGAAACCTGGAAACTTGATTAACACAGAAATAAGTTAATTTTGCCATTAAAAAAAAAAGCCAAAAAAAAACCCAGAAAAACTCTTGTGGTGCTTTCACACAGCTGAAGAAAGAGAACAGGACAAAAGCAGCAAGTCAAATCCTTCTGTTTGAAAAAGATGCAAAGAAAATTTTTAATCTGTTCCCAGGCAGAAGATCAATTCAACCCATGACTATAGCATTCCCCTTTGGCTACAGGCAGTGCACTGCAGGCACAGGTACCTGTGTGGGGTGATCAAAGAGCAGGACACAGGTATGTCAGAACATTTGCCAGCTTTCTTTGGAGAGGAAAGTGAAGACATAAAACACAACCAGAGGACATCTTCCTGAAGGGCTATGCAGTGGCAAGGCCCCTCAGAGGGGATTCCTCCCTATGCTCTGCCCTTATGCTCTGCAAAGGAAAGAAACTAGCTGGAAAAAGCTGCAGAAACAGGAACAACAGGCGTCTGTGTAACTGGATTGTCCAGACCCAGCAGATGGCCCTTGGGCCTGCTCCCTAGTTATGGTGAACAGCACAGCAAAACTGAAAGCAGTTCTCCACGAATCTTAGCATTAGCTGCCTCCCTCAGGGCCACTCCAGGAAAGCATGCTTGGAACTAGCAAAGCAGCTTTCACCTGGAAATTCTGCTCATTTGACTAATCTTATTAATAGAGTTTTAAAACATTCTGGAAGCAGGGAAGAAAATTAGATCTTGTATAAAGTGGATGGAGAAGAGGCAAAGTTAAAGGAGGGGTTATCTCAATAGCATGTATCCTATCTCTTTCTGGCATCCCAGTTTCTCCACAATGTCACATGGCAGCCTAACCACTCTTACCTTGTTCATAAATCATCCACACAGAAATATCATAGGAGCTTCCTCTGATTTATTTTCTCCTGAAAACTTTTTTCAGGTCACCACCCAAGAGTGCAGACAGGTATGTTACTAGACTTAGACTTACCGGGAAGAATATCTGGTGTAAGAGCTTTGTAGGTCATGGAAAAACCAGTTCCATAATCCTTGTTGTCAGAAACAAATTTCAGCCTTATACTATTGGAGCCAATCAAAATAGGTAATGGAAGATCTCCTCCACAGAATTTCCCTGAAATACAATACTGGAGCATAATCATTGTTTAAAGTCTTTAGTCACTTGAGAAAACTTGCATGTACCATTCTCAGTACTTAGCTATAAAAATTTTATGATGAAAAGGAAATTGCCTATTCATTCCGCTACATTCCCTATTAATCCATTAGCCCAAATAGATGCACAATATTAAAAATTGAAAATCCCTGACACCAGAAAGTCGTATGCTAACACAGTTCCCTACCAGGCATTTTCCATTCTTTCCTCCTCCCACACTCTTTGTCTTTTATTTTAGATCATATGTCACAATGTATTCATCATGAAAACGTAAACATAATCAACCGCAATGTCCTCATTGGATGTACTTGCCATTAGAATGAAAGAGCACACTGACAGATTATTTACGAGAATAAGGGGGCGGCAACTCACCAACAAGTCTGTTGTCTTTTGAATAGACTGATAAAGAATCATAGTCACAAAATGTTTCTGGCTCTATATCAAAGTGGGAAAACCGAAGCAATATATAATTCCCTTCTGGTACAAATAAAGTCCATACACAAAATCTGGAACAACAAATTAGTTCCCGTTCACAAAACTGCAACAAAAAACCCAACTACAGCGGTACGGGGAATAGTTTCTGGGGAAAGACTGTGTTTTGCCCACTTACTGGTGATTTTGATAGAACCTTTTGGGACTTCCAGGAAAACGTAACTCTCCTTCACTGTCAGGGAGTTTGCCATCCTGAACACTACAAAATGCTGCATTGTAGAGTTAAAACAAAATAGAAGGAATCAGGTTTGACACGTATCATCTGTTCCACCAAAAAGCTCAAACATCTAGAGAATACTCGGAGACTCAAGATTGCTCAGCTGCACCTTGTTTCTGCTGGCAAACTGATGCTGGGTCTTCTCTCTTCTCTCTCTTATTTGGAATTATGGTAAGTCAATTTTAAAATGCGTAAATTGGGAGCAAAAATGAAGCACTGCCAACATGCTATCATATTTTATTGTACAAATGGCAGTGCTTGCTTTTTACCTTAAAGAAATTATTTGTTAAATGAGGATTTCAGTATATTTTTCAGGGAGGAAAAATGCATACCTCAGGACATAAGAAAAGAGTTCATTGCAGCCCATTTGTAATAATGTCCTTAGCTATGTTACAGCAGGAGACTTTTGCAACAGCACGATATAGTATTAAAGACACTTTAATAGAAGAAGCAGAAGCTTTCCTCTCCAGATAAGTGTCACTAGAAACAGAACTAATTACAAAAATTATCCCCTCTTGCCTTTCCTTCTCCTTGCAAGGTAAGCCAGCATGACATTTATCAACAACTATGTATGTGAAAACAAATTTAAGGAGTTATGTACTTAGAATTCTGATTATCTTACCTGATGCATCCTAGGAAAACCAGTAAAAATTTCAAAGAGGCACAAACAGCACTTAAATACCCAATTCTGAGTTGCCACAGCAAGTCTATACAAACTGACAGTGTGCCCAAGCTCGTTTATCATCTGAGAAATCTCACTCTAGATTACTAAAATTAAAATTTTAAGATCTAGTTCACAAGAATTGTTTCTAGTGTCTTTATGTGACCTTGTACCTAGATGAAGAGTGTCCAACCAGAACATAAACATGGCAGAATCAAAGTAAGACTTCGTGTTACATTCCAGGTTGGGTTTCATGGGAGGGGTTTTTTTGCATTTTATTCATAGAAACAGACATCAGACAAGTAGATAGATTCATCATAGACTACTAATTTTAAGTTACCTCATACTTTCCATTTAGAATCTACATTTTTATACAGAATCAACTTCACTAACTAGATTTCATGCATTGCTTGAGGTTCTGTTCTACATTTTTCCCATTAATTTTATTTGCATTTCAATAAAAATATGGCTTTATATATGTAGCTGTCTTAAGGAAAATTCCTTTTTGAAGTCACCAGTACATAAGTACAACCCTACATAAGTAATTTTTTTTTTTTTTTTTACAGAATCAGGGGGAAAAAGTATATATTTAAAGTATACATTTAGAAGTGCTTTGATGAGTCAAGCTTCTTCATGTTTTATATTTTCCTTCATAAGTTACATATCAGGCTATTTTGGGGGTCCTTTTATACTCTAACACAGAAGATACTGAAAAAAACTACTCACCTGTGGAGCTTTTCATTTTCAGATCTAATAAAGGAGGGATAGGGAAAGGGGTGGAAAAAGAAGAATAAATGACTGCAGTTTCATATTCACAGTGTAGGCTTCATTTTTATATGTGTGAAATGGCAATTTTATACAGCTAGCACTAACGCAAATTCAAATGCTTCTTGGGGACATAGTGCCTACAATAAACTAGGCTTAGAATTAAAACAAAATTGCAAGTTCAGGCAATGCTGACTTTGGAATTAAAAATTCTGCAGAAGCCACTTCTAGAATTAATCATACGTTGACAGGCCACTGCTCAGTCTGAGCAGCACAGTACTCTCTTTCTACATACTAGTTGAGTAAATACTACACATTTCAGGTAAGGGTAGCAGAATCCAACTGCTAGCATCCTTCAGCGACACAGAGACATTAACCCTGGCAGCAATTACAGTTAAGATCTTTTGCACCAATGTGACAGGATAAAAGAGTAAAGAAGCAAAACCTAGTGCAAAGCAATTGAGAATTGTGTTTTCACTTTACCGACCAGATTGCTTTTTCTGTTCACTGGAGCCAATACACTTTAGTTACTACAACAACTAATCATATTATTTTTTTCCTGATAATAAAATGGGCCAACTAGTAAATTTTTAGCAAAAAGATCCTGTCTCTGTTTTTTCTTTTTTTTGTTTTTAAATTGAAAAGCAAAATATTTTTCAGAAGCTACACCTTTTTCATTTTTCTCCAACATTACGAGGGTTTCTTTTTTCAATCACCAGTTGAAGTTGGTTTCTAATGGGAAAGATGTTTTGGGTTTTTTTTCCCTTTCTTATTGACTAGCAAAACCTCTTAAACACCCCTGCTCAGTTTTTCAGTTCTCTGTGTAAATTTTAACACAATCTCCAATACTTCTAAACAAAAATAGCCCAAACTGGAAAATATTAATTCGGTTTCTTAATGCTCTGAGGCAAGTTCACCCCTGGACAGACTGTCATTTATATCTCCAGCCCCATGACTTTGGAAGTGATGGATAATTTTCATGCTGTTCCCCTGCACAGAGGGCATATGTAGCCTTTTGGGCAGAGTAAGCAAAAACACTTCTGAGAGCATGACTTTTCCTCATGTAGTCAAATGTCTGATCCATCACGTTTTACCTGAGAAAGATGACAAGTGACTTTAAAGAGGTCTGTATGGAATTTCAGACACTCAGCAGGTGGATTTCCACTTAAAAATGAAAATACCAGGCTAACTGGATAAAAGGGCCATTCTTAAAGTTAAAAAGAAAAATATATATATACACACACACACATATATAGTCCAAGTAGGAGACAAAGTGGAAGAGAAGCAAACATTTACAATGCTCTCAATTAATTTTTGGCAATTGCCAATTAGTACCATATACTTAAAGGCATTGTGAAATGCTATAGTGCTTTGCCAGGAAAAATGGGGAAAATGTAAGTGCTATATGTTGAAAAAGAAAAATGAAATATTATTATGAGACAGAAGAGTTGTCAAAAGTGAGGGACACGCTGCTGTGGAGACTCAATACCAGCACCCATGTTCTCTTGAATCCAGGAAAGCACTGCACTGACGTCTGTGAATACTCCTGGAGATCCTCTGTCATAATGTTTCTTTTTCTCATTACTTATCCAGCCACGAGCACATCCCATCCCCCAGGAGATCACACCAGCGAGAGTCCAGGCACCATGCTTGCGTCGGCACAAAAGAGGGCCTCCTGAGTCTCCCTGTAAAAAACAAGCAAAAGCCCACAACCCACAGCTTACAAAGGTGGGTGCATACCACTGAGCAAGCCTTAAAGAGTTTATTGAGGGGGTTTCTGTGCCATACTAACAAACCTGCAACATAAGGAACAGTAATTTAAAAAAACAAAACAAAACTGTGAAGAAAGACACTTTCTTTTTTATTGTGTTTAGTCAGGATGGTCAAGAGGGGGAGAGAGACTAGTTCCCTCATGGGTGCACACCTGTTGTGTTTTAGCATGTGAAAAAGGAGTGAAAAGCTTTTTCTTTTTTACCCCTGTGACAAGGAACAATCACTTAACCTTTATCTCACTCCATTTCCTTCCTCCTTCTACTTTCCTCCTTAGGATCTTAGCAACATTAACTAATTAATTTATCAAGTGTTCTGAAGTTAGAGAGCCCTAAGCATTATTGCACTGGGATACATTGCAAAATTGCTCTCAGGAACCTGTCATACAACTCATACAATAATTAAAATGAAATTACATAATTAAGTGCATTACCCCGTACAGAACCTTTGAAAGAATTCACACGTCAAAATAAAACCACTCCAAATATCGCATTTTACGGTATATTTATTCACTTAGGCACACAGAACTGTGAGCTTCTGAGAAGCGCTTTGAAGTACACAAAGCCCTCTGTTCCACTGACCTGGCAGGCATCTCTTCCCCCATCCGGAAATCCAGCACACATTATAGTGTCACCTTGGATGGGCTTCTTTAAAGTTGATAATGCTCTTGAACACTCCTTCCTGTTTAGGATTGGTAGATTGACTTCATATAAGACCTGAGGGAGTACTCCATCTGAAACACACAAAAAAAATGTTTATAAGAAATGCTGAACAGTGAAATTAATGTCACTGCTAATACATCCCCCCCAAAAAAAATTGTAAATTTGCTCCAAGCCATTTTATGGTTACATACACATCCAGTTTGGCGTATATAAGCAGTTTTACTTGAATAAATTTAAATATGTTTCCAAATTGAAATACAGGTCTACGTATTGTAGCGATCCATTTGGAGGTAATTCACAGGTAGGCATAGAAGCTAGCAAAGATCCCAGTTTGAGATTACAATTCTTATGACCAGGTGATGGGTTTTTCTGGTCTGTCTGTGACCTACGTAATCAAACTCTTTCCTTCAGAAATAAGAAACTGAAAAACCTGAATGTCAAAGAACAATTTGAGTGGCTTACTCTCATTTAAACGGCCCCAACCACAAGCCGTGCAGATATATCCTGCTTCAAACTTTTCACCTGGATCAGGAAGACATGCTGGCAAAACTGATGAACCTGCCACACATGGACATGAATTTTATTGGTGAGTATTTGAAATAACAACAAAAAGCTTCCTTTCTCAGTTAGGTTTTTTTTTTTAAAAGGAAAAAGTATTGTTATTTTTGTGGCATTTGAAAAATTAATCTGGCATTTGACAATTTATCTGTGCCTCCATTTTATAGTGTTTTGGAATGGAAAAAGAAAGCCAGGAGCACCACAAGCTTCAGTCCAGGCTTTGCCATTCAGCTTAAACTTAGCTGCAATCATGATCCAAACTTCCATCAGAAAAAGTAGCTTCTCACCTTTGTGGTGGCAAGGAAAGAACAACCTAGTGACGTGAGCTGGAGCCTTTGGAAGAGCAAAGTATCGGGTGGACTCTCCTATGCACCTCAATATTACATAAACTGATGTGAAGTAGCCTTCCAGAAAACCTGACCGTAATGGAAAGGTAGTGTACAGCTGAGAAATGGCTAGCTCAGAGGTTAGGAAACAGGGGAGCAACAGCTGTCCTCCCCTTCCCCTTCCAGCCCCCAGAAGGACCACTCTGCCACGACTGAAGATCATCCCATACTTCCTCCTGCAGGGAGGGAAAAGAGGACGAAGGGCAGAGAGGGTATGAATAAGGTGCGGAGACAGTGCTGTGGTACGCTGTGAGCTCTGGTCTGCCTTTGAGTAGCTTTACTGTTCACCACAGGCAAAAATCCCCACCTACGCCTTAGATAAAAAATAAAACCACCTATTTGGTCAGATTTGAGTCTCCTGTATACAAAGAGCAATAGCTTTTTCTTCAAGGGAGTATTAAGTCTGAAGAAGACCATTCAATTCTACTGACACATTTTTCTGACTTACCTCCACTATTTTAAATACTTCAGTTGTAAAATACTCTGGAGATTTTTAGTGGTATAATCTGAGAGCTGGGAAATGGATTTATACTGAGTTTTCAAGACTTTTCACAGCATCTGGGGGAAACAAAGGCCTTACCTTCCCCACTGAAAAAGATCACAGATAACTATGGCCTTACTGAAGTTGAAGGCTCCGTCCAGCTTCAGAAGGGCAATGTCATAGTTCATCGGCTTTCTGGGGTCAAAGTTGGGATGCTTAATGACATACTTAACCGGGAGTGTCTGCTCGCCATTCTCCCTGATCCTCAAATCATGCTCTCCGGCAGTGACATTCAAGTACTGGAGTACATTCCTGTAGAACAGAAAAATAAAAGTTCAGCTACCAAATCTTCAAAATGAAAGGAAAAGATACAGTTGTTTTTAAACAGAAAAGTTACTATTATTGATACCTATACCTTTCATCTTCAGATTTTAGAACACTGAATACATACAGTCAGCAAGAGTCAGAGTATGCCCTGCAGTAGAAACTGGGAGATGAAAAGGACTGAGAAGAAAGATCATTTAACTACACTCCTGGCTGTGGTTTAGTGGTCCACTAAGGAGCCAGGTGCTCTTACTGTGTTTAAAAATGTTCAGTCACACTGCTTTTTGAAGGAGGAGGGAAGAATTGGACATAGCAAAGTACAGAAAAAATAAGACTACTCCTCTAGCATTCTCAGTTTATACCTTAAAAACATAGTGAATCCTGGCTCCTAGTACCAGATCAGATGTACAGCAAGGAAACACAAAAGCAATCATTATAAACTTTTCATTCTGCTTCAAATTTATTCACCACACTTGAAGAATTACTTTTGTGTTAGGAGGCTTTATGCTGACTTAGATATTGCCTGTCCTTCTGTAGTTATTATAAACTCTGCAGTTATTGGCCAATTTGACCAAGATATGATCACATACGATGCCAGGTACAGATCAAATTTATAATTCCAGGTGATCCATTAGTACGAAGATTCAGTATTAATTATAAGGGAATTAGAACCTCAGTGAAGCCACCACAGAATCAGGATTGAAACTTTCTGTACAGCATTCGCAGACCTTTTTTTTTTCAGCACTAAGGCTGGAGATCATCAGCATGCAAGGGGTCAGTGCTCTACCCATTCGTCATTTAATTGCATATACTCTGTCAGTTGTTACCGCTAAAAAAAAAAATTGTGGTCGCCTGATAATTATAGTTGGGTACAGATATTTCCCTACACTTCCAAAAATCAGTCTCCACCAATCCCTGTAAGATTATTTTATTCTTAATTATTTTTGAGATGTTGAAAGGTTTTTTCTGCCTTTCTGTTAAAACATGGAAAATATTGGTTGCAAATGAAAGGGTAGCTTTTCTTCTTTACTTATCTGTAAGTAATTGCCACAAAAAGATGGTACAGTGCACACGCACTTTTATAATCAATGTTCTTCTGCACCTGCAGCCTGCTCCTGAAAGACCACATCCATACCTGTCTAAGATGCAGTGAGCTGCCGTGACCACCCACTGAGCAGAAACAATGGTGCCTCCACAGAAGTGCTTTTGCCTTCGTTTCAAGGAAACCTGCATCACATAAAGAAGGCATGTCAAATAAAGCAAATCTGCTCTGATTGCTTTTGAGGAAGAAAGGAGAGAGTACATGCAGGTCTCTCTGAAGGTTCACACAGCTAAACTACACGCTGCATTTCAAGCAAGCACACTTTCACGGCATTCTTACAGTCCTTGAGTCTGAGATCCTAAACCTTGCTGTTCCCCTCAGCTGCGACTTGGTTCCTGGATAAAAGCAACATACACGTAATAAGTGCCAAGTCACTGAGGTACTGGGCACGCTGTGAAGGTTACTAGTTGGTTGAGAATATTTCCTTTGCAGGTCACTGGGAGCACTGCAAATCCACAATGCCCGACAAGAGTCGAGGGCTGGAGGTGGTGTCCTTCGGAGTCCTATTTTTGAGCAGTTTCACCCATGCCTCTTTACAATAGGCTACTCTACAGATGCTCTTCCAGAAATAATGATAAACAAAATGAAAAATGATAAGCAAAGGTTTATTGGGGAGCAGGACAGATTCCGTGTCCTCTGCCTGCCTCACTGCTTTTCGTAAAAGCAGGGTGGAGCTCAACAATACACCAGAAGTGTCAGTAAGCACTAAGTATACCTGCTCTCTTCTTTTGTCATTTCTACGAAAAGTCAGGACTTTGTTCTGAAGATAAAACCACATTTGCTTGTGCAAACCTGCCATGGATGTGAGCCTTGTTTCACCTGGTTTCCCCCAACAATCCGAGTGAAAAGGTTAAGGTAACTCCATGGTTTTGTCTCTTGAAATTTCTGCCCACACTTGGGATCTAGAGGAGTAAAAGGTGGAAAAGAAGGAAGGATTTAGTCTGGATATAAGTTTTCCTACTTTTTAGTAACACAGAATTGGAAGGCACGGCCTGGCACAGAGGTCAGTGACGTCTCCCTGCCATGACAGCAACCACATTTTATAGTTCCCAATACAAAGGGCAACGTACTTTATTTTGCAGAAGTTCTCCAAATAAGCACTTTTTTGTTCGATTGTATCACAAATATTAAATTTTGCCTGCCATAAGCAAATGTGCGTGTGTGTATATATATTAATGTTCTCATTAGGTACACGCTTACTTGAACTTTCTGAATATCAATACTCTCTTTCAAGCAAGTTTTGGAATTATTTTGGGACTAAATCACTGTTTCATTATTGGTTTCAGAAATCTCTTTACACCCAGCATTTGTACTTAAAATATTTTGGACAAACAGGTTCAAAATGCACAACATACAGAACTTGATGACCAATAACAGTGGCTGAATTTCTCCAGAACATCTATTTATTTCTTCTTAACTCACTATTATTATCATCTACTATGGCTAAGTGAAGCTGATAATATCTATGTACTTGTAAAGGAGTATATTTATAGAAACAAATACATGTGGTGGTAACTACTGATTTGGTAGTATTTTAAGAAAGATAGAAGCAACGCAACCAATTCTGCCAAGCAGCACATTGTAACAGAGGAATTCTTTGTACTGCACTTCCCAAACCCAACAGTGGCCACAATTTTATTTTTTCTTAAAACTGTATGAAAACTCATTGACGCCAAACGCATCTTTAAGACATTTTACTACCAATTCTGTTAAACACTACATGAGGAAAACTTTAGCATCCATAAACTTGGAACATTTTGTTGTTGCTTTGGCAGATAGGCGACTGTATTCAAAGGATGGAGGACAAATACTTGTATACACCGTCTGGAAAATGTGGAATCCTCCAAACTATAAAAAGCGGCTTACACCACCTACAAAAAGGGTTTTGCAATCATCCCCAGGATTAGCATGGGTGATGCAAGTGATTACAGTGTCACAATAATGCTGACACAATGCTACTTTTAAATAAAAAAAGCTTTATATAGAAATGATCCAGTTCATTTATCTGATTTTTTTCATTCTTGCCTAATTCTCACTGCACCCACCTTTTTCCCATGTGCAAAGATACAGTGAGGAAAGGGGAAAGAGGAAACAGAGACAGAATTTAAAAAAATAAGACTTAGGTTTTACCAAAGGGAATTTGGTACTGGGGAAATGGGCAAAAATAAATAAATAAAAAAATCATATTTGTAAACTACAGCTTTCCTTTTTTCTTTCAGCATTGAATAAGTCTGTTCTCCTGATATATGCAAGATTAGTTTAAGTTACAAGTTAATATTTATATTAATATTATACCAAACTTATATTATCTATATTTTGACAAACTCTAAAATCTTCTGCTCCGTGACATTCGTAAGCCCAAGAGATTCCTGACTGCTTTACAGACTGCTTCAGGACCAATGTCATTCACCGGTCAGATGAGATTTCTATATAAACTGCATCACATCCATCTGCGCGGCAGGACACTGAAGCAAGAGATTCTACAGAATACAATGCTTTGGGCTGCTTAAGTGGCAACTTACTATGATGATTTAGATACCACACCTGTTTTGACAGCCAAAATAGTTTTTATAATGAAAACAAGTGATTTGCAGAATTTAGGAAATTAAGCTGTAAATTTCCCTTTTTTACTACTGCAAATTTAAAACGGAAGCAAAATTGTTATGCAAACAGTCAAGATCTGATCTCCATTCCAGTTCTCTGTAGATTAGTAAATCTTCATGAAGGAAAGACAGACAATTGCAGTCATTAACTTTACCAAAAAAAAAAAAAAAGAGTACTCTGAATTGTAAGATGTAAGACAACGGAAGAGAGGACTCGCTATATTTTGTTTGCAGCCCATGAGTAACATGCTAAACCAAGACATTCACTAGCTTGCTGCAAATCTGAGAGTATTTAAATTTTATTTATTTCATTAGAAACTGTATTCATTTGATGTTATTCATTCTGAATCAAGGAATCAGACAAAAGTTTCATAAGAATTACTCATTAAAAGAGAACTTTCAGTTACAGACTTGGATCGGAAGAAAAGCAAAGAACGAAAACTAGACCACTTATCCTAATGCTACCTTCTCTCTAGGTCTACGGGTTCTCAAGGTCAAAAACTTAAGGGGTGAAACTAGTGCCGTTTCTTTATTTCAGCACTGACTCCCATGCTTGGCACTGCTGAAGAACAAATCCGTTAGTACTTCGAAAACTGTTAAAGCTAGAGGTGAAGTTTTCATCCTACCTTTCTGAAGAGCAGATGGGACAGCACGAAACTCTGTAATACAAACTATCCCCGTCAGGAGTAACTGCAGCTTCCGGGGGGCAATGCGCATCTTGGGGTGCTGAATGATTGAAAACAAGGAGTTTTTAGAGGGAAAAAACAGCCCAAATACTATACTGCAGGAGAACAGCAACTAATTGAAGTAGAAGTTACTCATTAATCCAGCCATAAAGCACTTACCTGCACAAATAAGTTTTCCAAATTTAACAGAGCATGATTCTTTTATATGCCACTACTGAAGTCTTTGCTGTAAAAGACTAGCTAAAATCCTCCCTAAAACTATTTTTTTTCAGGCAAAATGACAAAACGAAGTTACTATTGCATGCTTTACTAGCAACGCTTACCCGGCCTGATCTAGACGTTGAAGTAGAACACACATGAACAGAATGTCAACTGCTATTTGCCCTTAACATTTCTACAGCTCTTGAAGAGGCAATGCTTTATATTTCCCGCAGGCTTTATATTTAGCCAATTTCACAGACCCAAGAAACACACCAGAAGTTTATCGTTTTGTTGGCAGCATGCTCAGTGTCCTATGAGACAAAGATAGCTCTCTGCGTCACAGTGTCTTTTTTTCCAGAAGAGCAGTGTTTACATCCCAGTTTTGAAAGGCAACTAAGGAGGACACAGCTCAGCTTTTTAAAAATATTTCAGTTTTGCGGCCATCAGCAGTGCCAGTTCCGAGTCACTTTTATGGCTAAGCTCCACTTTTAATAGCAATTTAAGTGCAAGACTCTTAGAAGGCTACCCAAATCCTAAATAAGGAACACAGCAGCAGCTAAGTTAAGAGATTTCACAAAACAGAAAGCTGATCAGCTCATTTCAAACGTGTGACAGAGAGGCAACACTTACTGTGCAGCAGCCAAAGAGGTCAGAAAGAAAAAGCACAGAAGGGCACGTTCTGTGCAACCTGCTCCTTGTCTGGGATGGCAAAACAGAAGTGCAGGCTTTCTTGTCCTGCTATTCTTTGTTCTCCTCTTTTGCTACCTATTTATCTTCCTCCTGACGCTGTTATCTTTACCCTGTGTGCAGACAGAGGCACTAATGACTTTACCTGCTTCCCCCCCTGGGTAGCTGCTAGTGCTCCTAAAACTCGCCGCTTTGGCAGGCAGCCCCGTCAGCATCATTCCTCAAAGAAAGGGAAAGGTCAGATCTTACGACTTGATCTCCATCCATGCATGTGCTCCAAATCTCAATGCAAGAGCTGGCTTCAGATCCTGTTAGCGTCCTGTACCTTTGTAGTAAGACAAATCAAAGCCAGTAAATCACCAAGTGTCCAAAATGACCACGTGCTTGAAATCTAGGCCTGATCCCTGTTTTAGCAGGTAGAGCCAGTCCCCAGCCCCAAAATAATGGCACTAATCGATGTCAGTCAGTCTGGGCTGTCCCTTCTTTTGCTGTGCGTTTAATTTACAAGCATTTTATTCCCCAAAGTATGCTTGATGCTGTAGAAATACATATAGCTTCTTCTTCCTCTGAGATTATTAAAAAAATAAACATGCATGCATACAAGTAAGTTTAAGACCAAGATAAAGCATAGAATAGAGATAATATTCATCATCAGAGCGTTCCAGAATTGTTGCTCTGTTCTGGTTTTGAGGGGTTCCTAAAGGGAGTCGAGGGCTGGTGGGAGGGACCACAGGCTGCTTTTCAGTGAAGCTTCGTGGACCACTGAGATGGCCAGACTGCAAGACCTAAAAAGCACTTTCTATTCTTGCTAGGAAAGTTGCTTCGTGTTGTTCCTCCTGTCTGAGGAAGAAGAAAGGTGGAAAATGTATTCACAGAGTGACAATGTGAAGTTTAAGAGAACAGGGAAGAAGGAGTGTAGGACAGAGGGTAGGGAGGGTAAAACAAGCAGCAAATGCTGGTTAGAAATTAACCTGTTAGAAGATCAATAGAAAAGACACATTTAAATTGGAGGGTTCTTTGTTGGGTTTGGTTGTGGGTTGGTTTTCATATTTTAAACACAATGAGCTGTGATTTCAAGGGTCACCGATAACATCCGAACCGTTTGCAAGGTCACTGCTGGAAAACCTATCATCGCAATACAATTTACAGTTTCAGATTTTAAACAAGACAATCTCTTGAAATGTTAAGCTTCAGAAATCTTATCATTCGTGTGTTACATTTATGAATCCAGAGTTCTTAACTGAAAGCAAATTTAGTTTTAATAGGGATTAAATGTTTTGACAGTTGTGCATGAATTTTGATTTTCCAGCAAACTTATTTTTCACCAGTTTTAGCCTACTGTAATTCCAATGACTCGGTTGAAATTATGCCCGAGTTTGATGTAACAAGAAAATCAAGTTTAATTCTCAAGATAAATCCATTATTGCCTACCATTTCCCCAAAACAAAAGAAGACATTAAGATGCATATAAAAGACCCTGAATAGCACCAACACAAAACTCACTTCAGTTTTGCTCTGCCTAAACTCACCACCACCACCCCCCACCCGCCCATGGAGAAAGGTTAACTTTTCATTCACTTTTTTCAGCCAAATTCTTCACGGTACGTCAAAGATCCATGTACTGAAAAGCTGAGGGAATTACCTCCTTGAAATTCTCCATTCCTAGAATCAAAACATTAAATAACATTTCAACTCACAAACATGTTTTTCCCTCTCCACAAATCCAGTTTCATCTCAGAGCAGAACCCTGCTCTTCTGCCACGTTACACCTCCAGTTGGGGTTCATGTGGTTGCGATGTTTTAGACCAGCAGAGAACACTGATAAATTTGCTTGACCTTCTGCAAAAGACAAACCACATAATTTCACCTCAACATTCCCACATGAATCTTAGTTAAGCTAGTTTTATAGTTTAGGATTATAGCTAGGTTTGGATAAACATTGCAAAAAAGATCTGCAAACTAAAATTCTGCACTAATAATGCTCACAACGCTACCAATTCATTTTCAAGAAAGATTCATATCCATGATTTTTCAGTTGCTGGGACATTTTTGGGGAAGCAGAAGGCTGGCCTGAAAATTAAGCAAATAAATATTTATAAAAAGGTCAGAGACAACAATTTTAAGCCAGTACCATTTTGAACCTATTTAATTTCCATCTATTAATAAAAAACAGTGCTGACGATTGACTGCTACTATACCGAGGACAAACAGTAACTGTTGAAAACACACAAGGCAAATGCATCGCAAGTGATCCGAAAAACTGATGTATGTTCCCACAGTGCTTGTAGGTTCACGATAGCTTTAAACCAACCCAAGTTTAGGCTGCGACCAAGAGGGCAGTTGTGCCCCGTCTCCCATGAAAGTGCTTGTTGCTGCCGTTCCCCTTGTGCTAGCCTCAGTTCCGGTGAGGCTGCGTGGAGAGCTGAATAATCTTTTTTATGTAGCTGGATTTGCTTTTATAGTTGGATTGGCTTCTTGATCAAAGCTGTTACTCAAAAATTGAATGCTAGTACCAATGTGAAGGAGGAGGAATGAATGCACGCACTGGACGGATCAGTTCATTCCTTTTGATTGCAGCCTCCACTCGCAATTTAAGCCACCTAAAGCAATCATGAAACTTCAGCCAGACTGGGTTTTAGACACAGTATTGTCCTGAAAACTGACCCAGAGTTTTCAGTTCTCTTCTGAGCTTTGTTACAACTTCCTGTCTGGTTGTGGTTAGGAAACATGTTTCAGCTAAATGTTCTGCAATATTTAAGTATCAACCATCACGCTCTGGGGATCATGAAATCCCTTTTCTTAAGGCGTGAACATCCCTGAAAGGGCAAAGTATCTTTATAGACTTTTACCAGCATAGCAGAAGTTAAAAGACACAGTCACCTAGTCCATAGTTCAAATAGGAAAGTTGCTACCACCCCTGCACAACTTACGTCCACTCCGCATCCTCCCAAGTATTAGTCAGCCTAATAGACGAGATTCCCTCGGATGCCGACTACTTTCTAAGACTTTGTGCTTTTAACATTTCCTCCCCCGCTACCACCATGTTCCCATTACAGCCCTCTGCATAACTGAAAGGACTAGTGTTCTTGCCTCACAGAGAGACATTGAGTTATGTTTTATTGCTTCTAATTAACTAAAGTAAGGACTCAGAGGGAGCAGTAAAACAAGAAAGGTTGGCTTCCGATAATGTTTTTACTTCAACTTACTACATCCTCCCAAATTCTTCAGTTGACCTGTCAGGGCACAGAACAAAGTGTACAATAGCAAGAATGTTCAAAAGAGTACTTGGTGGAATAAGAACCCATAGAAACCCCCCAAGACACTGTTTCCCAGAACATTTGCTCTTTAATTCAGGCTTTTGGATATGCATCAAGATCTATTTGAGTTCCCTGTGCAAAGAAAGGAGCGTGACTTTAGAGGAAAACGCACTAAGCTCTTTTTCATTATGCAAAGCAAAGTGCCGTAGTTGCTCTACTAGCCAAAAGTAACCGTTAACCAAGAACTAAAAGAAACAACACCTGCTGGTTCCCACTTTTACAACAGCTCCATTTTTCCTGCTTTCAGAGCTCACCGGTGTATGAGAATTGCCGATACAGGCTCAGTTACTTGCATCTGCAAGGAGTAATGCCATGACACGCATTTTCCTTTTGCAGCGAAGTCTTCTCATGGACGGAGGTTTTAACCTTTCAAAAGTAAACAAGATCAAAACCAAACAAGATGAACGATGCCAACAAATGCAAAAATCCTGCAGTCTATGAAAAGCACAATGTGTTAAGATACAGGCCAAAGCTTCCCCTGGAGAGAGTCCAGACTTACATCTAGAGCATAACTGATTAATTAGGAAAGGACACATAAAGGAAGAGAAAGGGAACAAAACTCTGCTTATCTCAAGTATTTAGCCTGAATATCTCGAAACGCTTTGTAAGGAAAGATCGATACTAACGCTTTTCAGCTAAGGAAAATCTGGCATATAGACTAAGCAAATCAGCGACAATCAAAAGCGTGCTGGTTGCTTAGCTCCCAAACACAGAACATCCCCTCGGGAATGCTTTTTTGCTAATGAAATACATAGTCTGTAGTAAAGGGGCAGCTCCTCAATGTAAACATAAATAAAAAACAGAGGAACACTCAAGTGTTAATTTCACGTAACTGTGCTATTTTATGCTAACAGACTAGCAATTATGGGGTTTTTTTCTCCAGGTATCTAGACCCTGGCTTTAGCACCCTCTCATATCCAGAAGAACAAAGCCTGAAATGCAATGAACCTGAGCGCACGAGGCATTGTACCACAGAGAAATTGTTATTACGAGCACAAAGGGCGCGAGGGCCTGCCTCTCCTCGCTCAGCGGGCGCCTCCACCCTACGAGATGTAAGGCACTGGAGAGAGAGGCGCCCCCGCTGCCACCAGCTGTGCTTTGTGCACAGACAGCGGTCCAGGCCGTCCATCCATCCATCCCTCCCTCCCTCCTCAACCTCCCTCCTGCTGTCATTGGTGCCTGCAAGAAGTGGAGCCCTAAGGATGCCTCCTACGGCTGCCTGATGCAAGACAAGGAGGCCAATTAACAAGCACAGTTTTGTACCGTACCACACTGACGAGGACAGTTGAAATGATGCTAGTGCAATCTGGCACGATTAGGCTGAACAAAGGTTCATCAAGCAGGCTTTGTAGCTAAGGAGACAGGGGTTTTTTTGCCAAAAATACGATTTCTTCTTTCAGCATGACCAATGATAAAGAATAAAAAATGCTTTCCAGTGCAAGTAGTTAAGCAACTTAAATATCTATACACCTACAACGATTTATCATGCATTCCCTCACCGTCATCTAGATATGAATTATTCTGATATGTTTATATCGACCATCTCATAGGAATAAATCTTCAGCTCACCTAGACAAGTATCAGCTCACGCTTTGCTTTCTGCTTCTCTCACCTTTGGGCCTGATACCAGCAAATCTTAATTGGACAGGTCAGATTTTCAATGTCCAGATGTTCATTCTGATTAAGCATTTTGATGGCAGCTTTAGCACTTTATCATGAAACACAACCAGCTCCTGAACATAAGAACCACCCTTCATACAGCCTTTTGATGACCACAGGTTTGGTTTTCTTATACCTGACGCTATAAATGAGATCCATACCAGTAAGTGACAGACACAACGGTAACATCAGGTAGAAGAAGGGGCCATAAGCCTCTTCCCTGTCACTGGTATGAAACAAATACAAGTGAGACTATAGTCCTAACCTGTCTCCCCTCCCCATCTTTAGGTACTCTTGCCCCAGATACACGTTTGCCAGCAAGCTCTGATTACATACTATCTTCCAACAAGGTTCAAAACATCGTAACAGAGCAGGGTGTAAAAGGAGTATTTGTCTGCTATATAGAAGGCGTTCATAATAATTACATCGAATTAACTGCAGATCTCTTATTAAGTGGATGCATAACAGACACATGGTCCAAAATAAACCCAACAAGTTACTTGATTTTTGGAGAGCGTAGTGAATACATTTTAATGTCTGATTTTAACATGAGAAAAACACTTACAGTGCTTAAAAAAAATACTCAAAATACATAAATACACAATCTCAGGTAAACAGCGACGAGGTGAATCCTTGCATGTTTTTTCAGAAACATAGTGAAGATAAAAACATATTATGTTAGTGCGGCCATGCTGCCAGTACAGTGTCTGTACTTCCCATCACATCAAGAACAGGACGCAAAAGGACGACACTCCAGGTGCCTGCTAAGTTCCACATCGGCAGTCCAAAACGCTTGGTGTCGTTGCACAGCCTATTTCACAGAGGGTACCACCGCCTTCAAGAGACAGAACCAAGTCCAAACGGTAGGCGATCAGAGATGAACAATTTGTCAAACTAGTTTAAAAGTCCAAGAGAAGGAAGTCCAAAAGTAATCCACGTATTTGCTCTTGATCAGTCAACAGAGACTAGCTTCCACTGTTAGAGAAAACTGGCACATAAGCACGGTCTGTTTGCTCTGGGCCAGGCTTGGTCTCCATGGCTAAATAACTTATTTTCAGGACCCAGGGGAAAATGCAATCAGCAAAGGGAGAATCGGAGAGCAGGTTCACAGCCCTCAGCTACTGGTTTAGACCAGAAAAGAGAACAGTGACAAAGCACCATGCTCCTAAAGCTCTTTGTATTGTGCCAGAACTGTAGAAAGGTGGATTTAAAAATCTTTGGGGGTACTTTCCAGGCAGAAATCGGGATAGTGGGTTTGGGGTTTCTTTGTGAAAGATTGCAAGATTCACAGTCCTCACCTTTAAATATGGAAATGCAGACACAAGGACAGCCAGAGAAAAAGCCTGCAAAGTTAAAAACAGAACTTAGTCTTCTGTCTACTATCTTATACTACCAGAGTAACGTAAGAGCGTGGAAAGCACAAGCTCAGTCAGCCCAAGCCCAAAGAGAAAACCATTGCCGAGAGATGGGGAAAGCTAAGCCAAACAGGATTACTGAACAATGATGGGGTATTTCCTTTATTTATAATTAAAATACAGCCAACAAAAGAATCAACTCTACTCAATATTTGTTTTTCTAGCTGCCCCATGCATAATGTAATCTTCGTTCGGAGTAAAGTAGGAAGTGGTGGGTTCTGTTTCCAGCTCTGCCGTAAGATGGCAGAGCAGCACCGCTCCAGTCATGGAGGTGAGGGGATCTACACCCGGCAGTTTGATATTGCCGGGTATGACAAACACGCAGCCATGCGTGTAGCTGTAGACATCAGCTGTTTCCCCTCTGTGCTGCAAGACAAGCCTCATTCAAATCCAGTGAGACAGCTAAAGTCCTATCAGAAAGTCTAGCTCATAATCCTCTTAGTAAACTTTGCAGAAATAAGTTTTAAACTGCTTTAATGATTGCAGAGAAGGCTTAAGGAAAACCAAGAAATCTGTGATATTATCTAACCATAACAAGGAACCCCATTATGAGTAACGGTGACACACAGCATAGATCTTGCCACGTGATTTTTGTATGGCTTTTCCAGTTCTGTAACCTCCTTCTCAGTGTTGCATATACAAGGGAGAGTAATTTGCAAACCCTTTCTGCCTCACAGCAAACCCAAGCAGGATTCATCCTACTACAGGTATATGCATGGATGCAAAATCACCCGGGTTTAAGCTTTAGCTAGCTTAGGATTCTCGAGGTGAATTAGCATGCTTATTTCCTCACTTTCCTAACTAGCCTCCTGCTTCCAAGCAGCAAAGCCTCAGCAAGCAGCTTTTATCAATCCAACCACCCGCAATACCTTCTACTACAGGGGACTCCCTGCTTCAATATTGCCAGCCAACAACGAAACTACGAGTTCTCTCCTTAAGGAAGGGTACAACATACGTAGGGCTACAGTAAATACAGGAGTATGAAAGATTTTCTACTGAAACTGAGGGGATTCCCTGTCCCTGCAATTGTAGATGTAGTTTGAAAAAGCGTGTAGGAAAGGAGAAGTCTGCCTCCCGTACTTTGAATGTGCAAACACAAGTCCTTGCAAAAATAACTGTGATGAGGAAAAGAGGCAAGAAGAGCCAAAGCAAAAAAGCTAAATAACGGAGCTAATAAAAAACCTCATCGTTGTACGTAAGCAATGTGATCATGTGAAGAAAAGACGTGGATGTACAGCCATTCCATTACACGTCTGCTTTTGGAAGGGATAAATTTCAACTCTCAGCAAGATTTGGCAAAGTTGCCAGAGTTTGAGGGTTTAGATTATTATCATCACATCTGCAATGACAGGCCAGAGCGAGCTCCAAGCAGCACATTGCAACAAGATGATCGTGGCAAAGTCTTAATAGCTTAAGAAAATTAATTTAAAAGCATTCCAGCGCTGATGTGAAACTTCAGTAGGTAGAAAACTGAACTATGCCACTGGCCAATTCTCTTGGAGCAATACAGTCAAAAACTGGAGGCCTTTAATGAACATCACAGAACACCAGAGGAACCACAGTATGCTCAAAGACAGGAACTGGTTTTTGCCTTTCATCAGCAGCTGCATGATATTCCACACGATCAGCATTCATTGAAGCTGCTAAATTCTTTCCACTCAGAACAACTGCAGTACAGCCCACCTAAGCTAAGCAGGAAAGTTTTAACATCAGCTTTCTTTCTTCAAGGCGCAATTATTTCTAACATAGTGGTACGTGGCACTGGGAGACTGGTCAGTACGTTTATTCGTGGCTCAAAAAGACATGTGAATTCAACCAGTACAGACATTGTGTTAGATTAAATTGAACAAGCTTTATTCTTAAGTTGACACAAACAGCAGATTGAACTAAACCACCTACAAATTCTGTACGTGCTTGACTTAAGACTCCATTGCCGTGGGGGCTGGCCACATGTTTGTGCGCAGCACTCTGCTGATCGTGCAAGATCTCTGGCCAGTTCTAAAAAAAAAAAAAACAACCAAAAACAAAACAAAACCAAAACTAGACAGCAAATACTAACTCCCTACAGATAAACAGCTGAAACACACTGAATAGCAGTGTTTCTTTCACAACTTTGTGCACAATGCAACCCTTTTTATGTAGGAAAGTGCCATGTCAAGCCCTCGGAACACTGCAGTTCACAAATACTGCAGAATACTGTAGTTTTGTGCCACTCTGTGCTAGTTTATATTGAATTAGCACACATCGCTTGCTGCACTGTTCCTTGCCTTAATGCAATATGCATGGGGTTGCATCACTAATTCATGATTTAGGAACTCTCTACCTTCTCTAGAGGAGAGGTCAGGGGTAAACTGTAGTTTTTGATATCTTTTCAGGCAAAAAAAGGCCCAACGTAAAAAGCTGGAGTAATACCTATGTGTATGGACAGATGGATGACAGGAAATGGGGTAGGATAGATAAATCTGCAACCCAAGTACATCAAACTTCAGCGAGGCACATCTTAACCTCCAGAGTAACCTACCAAAAAAACAAACAAACAAAAAAAGCAGCTTTCAGAGGCTGAAACCACACGTGGTGTTGAGAACAGGCGACATAACAGGGCTGTGGACTAACATCACAAGCCAGCCAACGGAAGCACCGCCACTGACATTCCAGAAGATCTTACCAACAGGCAACTCCTTCAGTTTAGCAGCTTCTGGCATCTTTTGCGTGCCTCTCTCCACCAAGACGAACAGAGCCATTTTCTTTCTGCGCTGTATTTCTACCTGCAATGTTAGAGCTCCTCCACTGGCCTCGTACATTTTTTGGAATCGTGAACTGTTCCCAGGTAGCAAGAAAGTAAACCAAAAGGTTTCTGCAGTTTCACACCCTCTCTCAACTTGCAGGAAGGATGCCAGATTTAGGACTACGAGGAGTTCGTAATTCAAGTAGCCTCCAATATTTTCATTGTTACAGGCAGGAAAGAATCATGCAAGAAACTAGTGGTTACTTAATAGGTGTGTTCAGTGTGAATCATTTTCAAACCTCCCAGAAGTTAGAGAGTTTAACACTGCAGTGCTCCAGAGCCTATCCTATGGAGAAGGGTCTGACACTGAGCACAAGAAGCTTCTGGTTGGAGTCCGGTTTTCTGTGCTTTCACACCCTTTATCACTTGTGAGCTGTGTATAGCCAAGGTTTTCCTAATTCCTAGATTAAGTTAAAAATAAAGTTGACACACACAAAGCAACTGTCTAGATTTCATAAATGTGGAAAAACCTGGACAACAGAATTTGGGTATGTTCTGGCTTAGAACTTCTTAAAATTGAGATTTTTTTTTTTTTTACAGTTACCCTCATTCATTCCTCACTCTGAAACACCTGGTTTGCTGTACAAAATTCTACCATTAAGTGATACAGTTAAATAAACAAAACCAGAATTTCATCTCTCAATTAACACTGCATGAGTGGCCATTGCAAAGGTCAGAATAGCAGCATGGCTAAATTAACTTAAAAACAGAGACAAGAAAAAAAACCTAAATCAATTCATTTTACACGTTTCTGACCATACGGCCATCCAGAAACTTCAATATCTAAGCTCCTTGAGTTCAGCTGAAGCTAATAATCTTGACTTCTTGGCAGAGCAGTGGAGCCCAGAGGAAGCTCTGTTTTGCCATAGTTAGATTGCTACTGGCACCCAAACTGCCCAGCAAGCACTGCAGTCTTTGCCAGCGTAAAGCTCTCTCCTATATAGACAGCTTGCAATTCTTGAAGTAAAAAATGCTGCTTTTAGAATTCAAGTTTGTTGGGTATCGAATCATCTGCTGCAGCGCAGCTTTAATTAGCTAACCTCAAACAGCAGCTGAGCTGGGTTGTTTGCCTGTTCAGTCATTTTTCCCCTCTCCGGAAAATTCTCTTTAATCAGAACAATCCTCTTCTCTAACAAAATGTTAAGAGTGAGTGTGTGCACACAATAATCCTCGGAAAGAGTTGGTTTTGCCACGCAAAGTGTCGTTGATGCAATATCCCTGTGACACCCCTGGGGAGACTCACTTTGCTCTCGCAGTTTGTGCTCCTGCCGTTGACATCAACGGCAGCAAAACCAGGCCTGGCCCGTTTGCCAAGTTCCACCCAGAAGGGCTTCATGCTGCAGACCGGGAGTTTACTATGGAAACGCCGACAGTCTCCTAACAACAGGGGCTCTGAGCTACACTGCAGGAATGTCAGCAACTTGGAGCTGGTCATCGGAATGTCCTGTATTTCCTACCTCTGCGGGCAGAGCGTTCAGAGCCAGGCCAACGGCGACCGCGTGCAGCGCCAGCGGGTAAGAGAGAAATAGGTGCGCGAAACAAAAGATTAGATATCTATCTCAAGGCATCTAACCGCAATTAGACTACACAAGTGAAGTCAGACAACCGGCCAACAGCAGCCCCTGCAGTAGGAACACTGTATTTGTCAGAAGGCACAATTAAGTTCTCAAAACCAGAGCACACGATAATTGCCATCAACAAGCACTCTATCTATTTATCACTGCTTACCTAACAGTCTGCGTGCAACAACAGTTCATTGTATGATCCCTGTTTTAAAACCTCTTCTTTTGGCTTGCTCTCTCTATTCAAATGCATTGTCGGTCCACAAACTCACTGAAGCAACAGCATCTACAGTATCGCTATTAATGGTGGATCAGCACTTTCACTCAACTGCTGCTTAGCTGTGCATTCAAATTTGCTCTAAAAATTAACACTAGAACGCAGCTCCCACACAGCTGTAGAAAAAGTAAAACTAAAATTATTTCCGCCCCTACCCCCCCCAAATATGTGCAGTTACAAGCTCCCAGGTTTTATTAACTGGCAGGGGGAAGTGCCTTTCATGGAATGCAACTGAACTTGCTCCTCTTCTTTCACCTTCCCATTTATTGCTACCTGCTCAAGCATGTGCAGAGAGTATTTTTAAGACTCTGATACCATCTCTCTGCAAGTCCATTTACCAGTCATCAAGCTTGCAAACCTAACAGTAAACAAACTAGAGCCTACACATCTTAATGCACTCAAAAATAGTTCTTATGACACAGGTTTTAATTTAATACACCTCGACTACTGTGTTCAGTTTTGGGCCCCTCACTACAAGAAAGACATTGAGGTGCTGGAGCCTGTCCAGAGAAAGGCAATGAAGCTGGTGAAGGGTCTAGAGCACAAGTCTCATGAGGAGCAGCTGAGGGGTTGTTTAGCCTGGAGAAAAAGAGGTTCAGGGGAGACCTTATTGCTCTCTACAACTACCTAAAAGGAGGTTGTAGAGAGGTGGGGGTCAATCTCTTCTCCCAAGTAACAAGCCATAGAACAAGAGGAAATGGCTTCAAGTTGTGCCAGGGAAGGTTTAGGATGGATATTAGGAAAAATTTCTTCACAGAAAGGGTTATCAAACATTGGAACAGGCTGCCCAGGGAAGTGGTGGAATCGCCATCCCTGGAGGTCTTTAAAAGACGGGTAGACATGGTGCTGAGGGACATGGTTTAGTGGTGGTTTTGGCAGTGTTAGGTTGATGGTTGGCCTTGATGATTCTTAAAGGTCTCTTCCAACCTAGGTGATTCTACGATTTAAGTTTTTTGGTCTCTTTATTAATGCTTTCTATTCAAAGCTCAATTGTTCTGGAGCAGAACTTACCAACGATACAGGCACCAGCTTCTCTATGTGCAGCAACTAACAACTTAAAAATAGAACTATAAGGTTCTAACCAGCATACTGCATTTAATATATCTATAATGATGAAATGGAGACAATAGGCAGTGAAAATCCTCTCATACACCTTGCACTGTAAGCATTTAAGCTTTTGCTACAAAGATTGACATTGAAAAGCCATTTATACATTTGTGTACGTGTGTGTATACTTCTGCTTGTATGTATACATATATGCTTGTAGAGTTTACACAAAAAATAAACGAATTATGTAATTTAGAGAGGATTATTTTTGTTTGGAAATACTTAAATTGGAGCTAGTATTTTAATCTTCTATTCAATATAGCCAGTATTATCTGTACAGTGTTAAACTTCAAATGATTTGAAAAGTATTGACTGTATAGATTATTTACTTTAGTACTTTTTTTTAAACACTATATTGGCAGACATGCACCACTTACAACGTCGCCTGAAGCAAGCCTCTTTTCCTAAAGAAGTTAATTGCCAGGTAAGAGAGATCTGGGCTCTGTGTTTCTTAGTTTCCAACAAACAACTAATCTTCAGTCATTCTTTGCTAAAGAAAAAGAGGTGAAAGAACAGGAGTGTCAGAAACTCTGCTATGACAATGTTACGGTCTGACTACATAAAGAGAGTAATCATGTATCACTTCTTCAGAACACTGAATATTGCTTTTCTAGTAAGCTTACTAATGCACACAATTCAAAATGTTAGTGCAGGTAAATCTAAGCAGAGCTTACCAATGAACATCACGTATTCAAATTGCTTTAGCACCAAGACATCCCAGACAGTGGCCAGGAGTCTGTTGTTGAAAAATCTGCAATACAATCAACATTTTAGTTACAGCCTTTGTACCTTTTATCTTTCCTCAGATACTTCATTTTGACAGAACAGAATTAAACAGCCCGAGAGACATCGTCCTACAGTGATTTTACCAGTAAGCTATAACCAATTCCTGCTGGAGCAAAAATCAGTGTTTGCCGTAATTTACTAAGAGCGTTTACTTTTAAAACAATCTCTATAGCAGTTATACTTTCCACCCTAAAGGACAATAGTAGAAATATTTTAAGAGCAGCAAGTCATCATCCACTTTCCAGTTTAACTCTTTCCACCTCTCTTTCAGACAAGCTCAAGTACTACCACAAGTTATGCAAGTTTTATTTAAATCTAGCAGTATAACATTTGACACTTTTTTTTTTACCACTTTCCCATTTGTTTTATACACTTCTTGCTTTCAAAAGGTAGCAGGGCAGAAGGCTTCTCAAGAAGTAATTTCTGCATTAAGGATGAAATGTTTCTTCCCATCTTCCACATCTATGTCAAGATACTGGTGACAACCTGTGCTCCCCCACTTCAGCTGTGGTGCCCTCTGATAAATCATAAGCTTGTCAAATCTATTAACATTTTAGCATCTATCATTGGTGTGTGCTTCAAAAGCCTCCTTTAGAAGCTCACCAGTGGACACCAGCTTAAGAGTATTTAATTCTATAGCATAACATCAGCCAGCAGCCCCAAAGAATTTCAAATAACATGGTATCCAGACTAGCTTCATGTCTTCTCCTCAGACCAAACGCTGCTCTTTCATACAGCCAGCATGAAGACCACCGCATTAACACAGCAAAAGGACTTAAGAAGGTACTGGACTAGTGCAGTTTTGATGCAAGTCAAGCACCCAACAGATGGCACAAGTTAGCACAGGCGTTCTATATTTAGCCTTCTTGTAAAGCAGTTCTGTTTTCAAAATCGCAATGGTTAAGTGTTTCCTCTCTCAGTTCCAAAAGGAGCCACAGATAGAACACCACATCAGAAGTCACGAACAAAAACGGAAGAGAAGAGGAAAGACTGGCAATATATATTGCTCTTTATACATATGTACATGTTCATGGAGATCGAGACACGTATACATTGAACACCTCAGAAGTTTTTCAAATTATTATACAAAGTCTGCAAATTACTATGTATGTTCATAATGTGATCAATGCAACTGAGTAATACTTTAAAGAAACACGAGGACTCAAATCTGCTGTGGGTATATCTGTTCTAAAGAGAATTCTGTTAAAAAAGACTATTTCCAGGGATCATAACACCAGCAGTAAACCAGAAGGATGGACAACAGAAGCCAGGTGCACTGTATATGTAGTTTGAGAAGTCCTATAAAATCCAAAAATAAATAGACAGCATAGTATTACAGATAGCTGGAAGCACAAAAAAGTAAACACACCTGTAGTTTTTCACTTCACACATTTTACATTAAAAAAACAATCACTTTTTTACCTTACAAGCTGGAGGGCTGACTATGTGCATATGAAATCACATTGATGTTGTCCTGGTGAGCTATGGCTAGGAACTTGCACTAGCCTCCCAAGCTACCCAGGCTAAGGATATCGACTTACTGAGAAAACACACAGCATCACACAAAGGAAGCTATTTGCCAGGTATTTAGCAGGACACTCAAGAAGTTCTACCAAACCCAGAAGCTGTGAAATATATTTGAACACCTGCTAACACACTATATATGCTCCAATAGAAAAAAGAAAGCTTGCTACCTGCGATCTAAAGAACTAGAGCTACAAAAGGCGTGCAGTTGAGGACAAATGCTTTAATTAAACACAGTGAAGCGGAGGAAGCAAGCAGTCCCTCTGGAAGCAAGCATTTACAAGTCAGCACGGAGGGGTACATGGATGATGCAGAAAAGATTAACAAGTAGAGCAGCAAGTTCACTGGGGGTCAGTTCAAACAAGCCGCTATTCAGAGGAACCTCAGAGCCTTTTCTGTTCTCTCCTTATGGAAACTGCTCATTTGCACTTTTCTCTTACCTGAAGTCTGTGTCCTCTTCTCCCTTTAGGACCAACTTACTAAGGAATCCTATGAAACTGCTGCCAGTGAAGAGAACGAGCAAAAGCTTCTAGAAGAGCGAGCAAGAAGATGCAGCAGCAATCAACCCTGAAAATCCCATAAAAGGAACCGGAGACAAATTGGGCAGGAAAACTAACAGCAGGTGCTCTCAGTTTAAAGTGGTGACAGCCCATTCTTCCAGCATCACTTGAGGCCCAAGTGAGCTTGTTCTTCTCCAACTCCAAAGCCCCAAGCAGTTAATGTGCAACATCTGAGTGGTTTTGCAGCACCACATGCTAATAACTACCTGTTCTAAACTCTCCCACCTGGGTTTCTAAGAAAGCAATCTTAAAATAGGAACCACCCAATGTTTCACAGGTGGGTAGAAGAATTAAGTCAAAGATGACCTGTAAGCAGGTTTCATGCTTTAAAGATTATAAACATTCATCAAGACACAAGTCATCATCTTCATTTGTCATGTTTTAATCACTTTCTAACAGAAAACGCAGAAACACATTCTGAGGTAGGGACAACAATGCATCAGGATTTAGAAAGGGTATTACTTTAAGTATGCAGGTGACATCAGCTTTCCACTTAGCATGGTTTTTCTGATTTTTCTTTTTTCTCTTTTTTTGTTTCCCAAGAAGAGATGGCCCTTTCAGGCAAGCTATCCTACCGTGCCACCACATATCCAACTTACCCTTAAAGATGCCTGACATAAAAAGGTTAATTACTAAACCTGCATGCCAAGCACCTGTAAAGCCACCATGACTGAAGGGAGCATCTGTTTCCAGATTCCTCATTCAGCTTCTACGCCAGCTGCACTGATCACTGCTGGCACACAGCATAATAACTCCTGACATTTCAACAAAAGACAAACAAGAAGCACAAAACCCAAGAGTTTCTAGCAGAATGACTAAAGTGACAAGATTGCATTTAATTCTAAAACAAAGAAAGAAAGAAGCACCAAGAACTGACTGATTTGTTTGCACTTGCTTTCTGGTCTTAGCATTTTTTTTTTTTTTTTTCCCTTACAAGTTACAGTCAAGTTCTAATTAGAAGCAAGGTTATTTGATAGGTATTAGCACAACCTTTAAAGAGAAAAGCACCAACTGCTTCTATATTTTGTGGCTCTGAGTTTTCCCAGTACTTAAAAATGTTTTAGCTCATTCAGATACAACTAGTGTTTCCTACCAGTGGTTTAGCTCGTATCAGTACTTTCCTCTTTCTCTACAGTAACAGTGGAGACTGATACTAAATTGAGATCACATACCATGTAAAAAAAAGAAAAAGGAACTGTTCTGCCTCTGTCTCTAACCAGAGAAGATTGCTACAAGCAAAGCCTTCACAGAATGCTATTGGAGTGTAGTCCTCAAAACATCTTCAGCCACCTCATGTTCTGTAGAATTTCAAGTCACATTTCATGCTCTTTGAACTCATATATAGGTGCTGAGCACCCATTTGCTCCGAAATGCAGAAACCACATGGAATGCAGAAACCAGCACAGAAGTAGCGAATTCATCCAGAAGGGGACTTACTAGGCTAAGCACAGCACATTCCTATTAAAAATGGATACACTTGGTTTTAAATTAGAGTCACAAAGACTGGAAGTTACCCTGCACGTTTTTCTTTCCAAATCAAATATTTAACAGAGGAAAGCCACAGGTGTCACTGACAAGGAAAGATTAGTTGTGGCTTAAAACCATACGTATGGACTCAAAAGTAGTACAACACACACTGCTCACTAAGTAACCTTACAGGTGCGTAATTTCGACTGATACATGTTGCCACAGGAGAATTAGAAGCCTTTCATTTGTTTCCCAGAACCAGAATTTAATATTCTTAAAAAACCAAAGTAGCCATTTCCCCGATATCTGCAGTGCCTGGCAAAAGTGTATAATCTTTTCGTCTTAACGCCTCACACTACAACTACAGTGAGCAAGAGCAGAGGAACCAATGGTAGCATCTGGGTGGAGGAGGAAAACAACGGAGCCAACAGTTTTTACGAGTTTGTTTGCTCAGTGCAAACTAACCCACCATAAAATACTCCAAACATACCAGATTTTACTGAAGCATAGTTAAATCCAGAGCTCTGGTCTTCCTTTTAAAAAAGCCCCTTCAGCAAAGGGAGATTGAACCTAACAGCCAAACATGGAAGCAGCCTACTGGATTGTCACTCTTGCAACATGATACAGGAAAAAAGTGATTATTATGAGTCCTACATCAGATTGTGTTAAGTAGCAACTACAGACAAGCAGTCTGCCAGCAAAGGAACCGAATGCCTGGGGGAAATCAGTTTACGGGTCTATTGTATTTGGAAGAGAGCTCTTTCACTTGCAGGCTTAGAGAAGGTTGCGTTAACAGAATAGCTTATGTTGTTAATTCAGTTACACAGTGAAAGCTCAACAGCTTCAGGAGGACTGTGCTGCCCTGGCCTGAAGTAGACTTGAGTCCCTACCCTAGTTGCTAGGCATAAGATTCTGAAAGTACACGCTGTGCGCTTTATGCAACAAATAGCAGGTCTCTGACATAAATTGGGGGAGCCTTTATGAAACAGGAAAGGTAAGATGGATTTCAAAGATACAGGCAAAAAAAAGCCAACTAGTGTCTCTCAAAGTAACTTCCCACAACTGGAAAACTATACTTAACTATTAATTTAAGTACAACTTAAAAATTGAGCATATCAAATAAAAAGTCCTTGAAGGAACACGAAGCAAGTAATTGTACAGCACAGCAAGTGGATCAGGAAGTTTCCATTCTTCCTACTAAGTACGTGCCGTAGTTATCAAGTTCTCTTCTTCTAGCCTATGCAATTTGTTCAAATTTAATTACCTCCTTGAAGTACAAGAAATTTTTTTCAAGCCTATTTGAACAGACTGCGAGTCTAATCATGGGAGTGATTAACATGTATTTGTGGGACACACTGCCACACTTTACACCATGTAAATAACTTGCAAGAAGATTTCCATCTTGTAAACTGCAAAGGAAACCTCATCTTCCACAGACTCCGCAAACTTTCATACACTGTCAGCAATATTCCAAACACATCTTTAGCTGCTGTCCCTCTCCAAACTGCATCTGAACCTTTATGTTGAATAAGCACTGTACTAGGAGACAACATTAAGTGAGAAGTGCTGGATGACAGACTTGCTCACTTAGACTCAGTTTACTTCTTGTCTGATTTATATGTTTGGACCACAAGCTTTACCTACAATACAGACCATGAGCCACATGACATAATACAGTGTCAATAGAGCCTCAATTCCACATACATAAGAAGAAATATTGACAATATTCAGCCTGCTCCCATAATTAACCATTTCCTTTCATTTCCATAGGTCTTTCTCTCCCCACCCCACAATGTGACTGCTTTTGAGAAGTCCCTGCTTGTTTTAAGCATTTGCCTTATGATTCTGAAGCATACGGAGAAAACTGTATAATAGAGGAAATCAAGCCTCCTAAGTTTAGATTCTTGAATTCCATCCAACTTAGGTGCCTAAAACAGTAAGTGTAACTATTTGTGTCCCTAGACATCCAGTTCTGGGATAATTTCATCAGGAATGAAGGAAAGGATGAGATATTGAGTTTCGTAAGAATAAAAATATTCAACTACATTGATGCTGTCTTGAATCTGGATTAAGGCTGACAATATATAAAAGTTAGTAGTGGCTAAGTACTGAATTATTTTCACTTCAGTGCTAAATTAGATGTTTGTTGATTAAAACAAGAATACCACAACTACTTTCTGACACTCCTGGTGGTAGACTGAATTGCTATTTCTGCAGTAGAGATAGGGCACACACAGAGGATTGTAGTGGAAATTCCTACCATTAAGGCAAGGGCAGTTTAAGATTTGATGTTCATTCTACGTCCCAGAAAAATTCCTTCAAATGATAGTTTTAATTTTTTCATTTCAGAGATTCTTACGGTAAGTTCATCCTTCAGTTTTTTCATACATTCATACAGAAGCAAAAGAGTTCTTGCTTCTATATGTCTGGATATTAATTTTTCAGAAGTGACAGTGGCTACAGAATTACCATCCTGAAAGGTATAACAAGTAAGTTTGAATGAAATTAAAGGCTTCTGGTAATAATCACTACACTTGCAGTTAATGGATCCAACTGAATCAAGAGTAAAAAAAAAATCCCATTCATCCTACCTACAAGGCCATGACTCTAAGCATTCCAGTTTTATTCAGTGCGTTAATGTGTTGGAACTTCTGCTTTCACCAATTAGTCACAGTTTCTCCTGCTTCTCACAGTAAGAATAAAAGCTGCTCAAAGCTGTCATTGTTCCATATTCCAGAAAAGACAGTTGCATAATTACTAATTATCTACCAGTGAGTCATATTTGTTGCAAAGCAGGGAAAGCCAAAGTGAATGTCAACTCTGCAGTCACTGAAGGAAAGTACTAAGATAACATTAGGGAGGAGAGCATTTATAAATATCTTGAAAGTAGAAGCAGGTTACATTTAGCTCAAGATGGCAGAGAAGCAGCTCACAGTTCTGTTAAGTAACCTTTAATTTGCAGTCATCTGCAGACTGAAAGGAGGACAGAGTTGTCTGAAGAAGCTCTGAAGAATACTCTAGAAGAGAGCAAGAAAACCTAGAACTTAAAAGCGTTAAGTGAGACCTGTCAACCTCCACTTCTAAGTTTATGGTGGTACAGCAGATATTAAAAATAAGAGCAGACAATTCCTATCAGCTCCGCTGGAACTATTTCAGTTTCTAGAGATCTACTCAAATACATGGTGAATGTCACCAGGCTAGACAAAATAAATTGCACATACTTCAGCACAAGAAGATTGACAGCCAGCACGAATACACTTTAAAGCAATTCACTTACATTTCTCCAGAGCAGCCATTCTTTGGTGACTTTTCTTCACTTCTGTTTTAAAGTCTGCTCAGCAGACTGTGAAATATGTAAAAATATTATGAAAAACTATACTTCCCAGCTCTGTGCAGGGTACTTCTCAGATCCAAGTTACCTCTATAAGCCTGTTCTTTATTTTTGAACAATGTACGACGTAATACTGTACTATGAAGAAATGGCAAGATGTTTAACAGCGCAAGACACATAAGGGATAACATATTAAGACTTTTGTTTCTTGCTTCCAATTTGAATTAGCTAAAGAGAACAACAAAAACCATCTCTATTTGGTAGTTTTAAGTCTCAAAGTCAAGTAAAGGAAAGGTTATGCTTAAATGCTGGTAGACCCCAAACCACAGCTTACAGATCATGCATGATCTCTAGCACTGTGCGCTTGATGAAAGGAGGACGAATCCATGAAATCTGAAGATTCCAAGAAATTAAGTTTAAAAACCAAAACATCAAGCCGTTTTGGTGATGCACTAACTTAAGGCTACCTTTTCCTCTCTCACCACAAAACGTAGATGCTAGAAATAGCTGTAGTTGCTTGCAAATCCTTGCAATGTTAATCCAAAAGCTACTATAAAACTACAGTACCCTTTTAAGCCCTATGAAAATGCACCCATCCATTTAAGTAAATTTGAAACTAATAGTACAAATGAACAGGCAATAACAGTGAGGAGAAAACTAGCTGCCATACAAGAAAGTCACCATGATGGGCTACCTCACCATGTGTTTTGGTATCACCTCGTGAAGGTTTAGATGGTGGTGCTGTTTGTTGGGGGGTTTTTTTGTTTTGTGATTGTGAAGGTTTTTCTGTTTTGTTTTTTACAATGCAGTATTAGGCATTAACTTGATTTTCAAAGTTACCCACGAAAGAGCGTGTTCATGTATACTAAGATGGCATTTACACTATCCAGTTGTTTTCCACAAGTCAGACTAAAAACATGCAAAAATACAATAAACACTGTAACAACGCTTTCAAGGGATTTGTTTATTTTTTGGTTTACAAACAAAGGCACCCAATATTTCTGTTTATGTCTTATAAAAGCTCACAAATTTAGTATTTGTTTCCAAACATCTGTTCCTACAGCAGAGAAAAACATTACAGGAAAATAATTTTTTCTCCTGGTCCCAAATTTAAATACCAGTAACTGTTGAGTGATCATGTTGTTTCAGACTGCTCTTCTTCCTATTTAACCAACGGGAATACTTCCTGTAACTTGCTAGTCAGTGCAGTGAATCTAGCTTACTGTATCAAAACACAGTTTTGGTGTATTTTTGATCCACGTCTGTTATGTGCAAACACCGGTATTAAGAACTGCAAGAGAACAGGGTTCTGATACGGAAAAAATCCCAGTAGTTTCAGATAGAATTTCACAGACTGACCACAGGAAGTGACAAAACTAATGTAATAAATGTGACACTGAATCTATTGTCAGTTAAATAGGATGACTGATGAATTTGTGTAAGATACCAACAGTGCACAGAACCATGGTTTCCAAAGAGGGAAAAAATTTGGATTTCTAAATTGGCATATGTTTAAAGAGTACAGGTTAAATATCCTTATGTTTAAAGTAATCCTTTTTGTCATCATTTATTCAAAAGAATAGAAGCAGTGTTTTGGACCAGAAATAATCAGTTCATTGGCTTCACAGTTCTCAGTATTAACAAATCTACATTACAACCAAAATTCTTAAGTGAATTGCTTCAGAGAATCATTTTCAGAATATGATGTTTGCAAACTTCAGCCACATGCCAACATGGGACAAGGGGTGTCATTGGATAGTAGGCACCTCTGAAAAAACTCTACAATGCAGGAATGCTTAAGCATACTTTCAGATCTAGTAAGATACTTGGGGAGGCAACTAAAAATGTAATAAGCCTAATGTATTTGTTAAAGTGTAACATCTTCCATCACAGAAGCCATAATTTATTTTCAGTCACAGTTAGAGGTCTCTCACACAAGGTGTGGTCCTAGACCATTTAGGCTTTTCATCACTAGCTTTATATACACAGGTAATTTTAAAAAGGAATTACAGCTTAACTACTTACTACAGAATATTTAGCTTCAACAAGGAAGCCATTATCTTTTCAAAATGAGATATACACCTGCAAGAAAAGTGTTCTCCTTTAAGTAAGAGTTTTCATAAGAATAGCAAAATAAGTTCTTTACATACTTAATTCAAACAGGACAAAAAACTACTGGGGCAAGTATAATGTAGATCTTGTGTAATTAAGTCATTATTTGCCTTTCCAAGCAGATTCAAGAACATATTCATTGGTATAAACTGATTTTAATGAACAAACACTGGGCAAGGGTGCCGGTCAGTACATCAATTAGAGGATCATTACAGTTTTCTCAGATAGAATTCTGTGCAACCAAAATCTAAAGGGATCTTCATGTATTGCCTTAAACAAGGATTTGATCTTCTCTTACAACTTGCTATTTTTTTTACAAGTGTTTTCCCTACTGAAACAAAGTAGTAACATGCTGGGGAAAAAAGAAGATTTCTTCAGATTTAAACCTAATAATTTAAGTTAAAAGATAGATGGAAGAATTGTTAACATACTTTCATTTTGAAGCAAGGTACATCTTGCTCTGCTTGCCCAGTGAAATCAGGTTTTGTTGGGGCAGGGATGAGAGTGTGCTTACGCATTGGTGTTGTCCATGCATCGAATTTCATAGCTCAGAGATTTAAAAAAATCATTAGTTGATGAAGTATTTGCTAACATTGCTTAGAATTTAAAAACAGGCATATCTCTTAATGAAAGCCTATATAGTTTGTCCAACTGCTATTACCAGTAATATAAATAGCAACTAAGCATAATAAATTCCTTTCAAATACATTTACCTTTTGAAGTCAGAAGTGTAACAATCAAGTGCTGGCTCTGTGTTCCCAAATAAAAAGCATTAAAAAAAGAGGACCATCAATGACTTTACTTTTGCCCGCCTCAGGGTTACATTTCCTTTCAGAGAAGCAAATTGTTCATGCTGACATAAATTCAAGTTGGATGCAGCCTGTTTCGAGCACAGAACTGAATCACTAAGCACATCCTGAAGACCAGATAGGACAAAAGGCCTTTCAGTAATTAAGGAAGGTTGTTTTGGGTTTGGTTTTAATTTTTTCTCCTTTTTTCTTTTAAAGCAAAGTAGGCACCATTGTTGCATCCCTACTTTGAGAAGAAGGGAACAAGTGGCAAAAAGTAAAGATAAATTACGAAAGTCCTCAAATAATTTTTTTTTTCAGGAGATCCACCATCATTTATACACTTTTGCAACTTGCAAAACCATTTGTAATTTAGAAGAATTGCAAATAAATAGGTCTACAGCAACTAGCAACTACTAAGTCAAATATTTATCTTGCTCAATGTGGAGTAATACTTAAAAGAAAAAAATCATGTTAAGGCAGATTTCAATCAAACACGTTCCAAATTGCACAGTTATGTTGGTCAGTGGTCTAAAATATTTTCCCCAGGTCAAAGAGTTAAAGTTATTGAAATGCTCGTCTAATGCCAATTCAATCTGGCACATGACCATTTTATTTTTTCTGTTTCCAGGAAGATACACAACTAACATTACATATACCATACTCTATATTTCGTACTCCAATTTAAGATGAAATTATGCTTTTACAAAGTGTGAGATGACTACATGTTACAGGCTTTGTGCAGTTAGACCACCATATGCATAGATGTCCTAATGCTAAATTCTCTTCTTTAGTATCTCATAGTACTGGAGGCTCTGAAGTAGGAGAGGAACTTGTAACACAGACTAACCACAAAGTACCAGATATTTCTTGCCATTTGTGATCTTGCAATAAAGATACGCCAGATCAGGATCACGAGAACTGTATTGAAGCCATAGCGTATATTCCTTAACCTAAGGAAAAACAAAATAAATAATTAAAAGTCAAGGTACCAAGATTTAAAGGAAGAAAGAACACTAAAATTTAACTTCTAATGTAGAATTTAATTGGTTCATCTATTCATCTCCAGATACATTATAAGTGGTATTAAGTAAGTGACAGAAGTAAGCTGGTAACCAAAGGACCAAACAAGAAGGCTTTTCCATAGCTCACTGCTGAAAAGTAGAACACAGGAAAACCAAGGACCAGAGCCAGCCCTGTAGCTAACCACAAGTACTTCTGCTTGATAAAAGCCTGTTAAAGCCAAGGTCACACACAGTAACTTACCTACAGAAGGCTGCCATCTACTCCAAAAACAAGGAAATACTTAACACTATGAACTCCCCTCCTCATATTTAAAACTTCATATATGTAGAAGTAACTCCAACTGCTGCTGACAGGAAAAACCAAACATCATAGGATTTTTCCAGCCACAGAGCCCAGAGTCTTCACTGCAATTTTGAACTCATTCCTTCTTAGGGAACTATATTTAAATATTAGGAGAAACTAAGTATCCCTTTAGAGCAACTGTGACTTTTAGCAATCTTCTCACATGTAAAGATGGAAGCTTCAAGACAAAGAGCAACCAGAATTTGTTGAGATAGCTTAGAAACAGAGCAATCTCTTTGGTTCAGTAAGTCATGGCAATTTGTATTTTAAAGACATGTCTTTAAGGAAATGCTCACTTATCTTGTTTTACAGCTAAGCTGGGTGCTACTATAGCCGGATCTTCCTGTACATACCTTATTTGTAGAAAAAAACAGTCTAAATTTCTGTATTACGGAAGTAAAGCCCACTTTTCTATCTGAGGAAAAAATTCTACTCAGGAGTTTCCTGGAGAAGCCAGGTGCCCTAGGCTGCCACATCTGGTTAATATTGAAGCAGTGGACTCCTCAAGTTCAGATTAGAGTTAAGAGCTAGATGGTAACAGGAGAGACCAACTTAATACTTCAGAGTAAATTCATGTTAGAATTTAAACCTCTTGCAAAATAATCCACTTATAAACTGAGAGCTGGGGGCAGCCAGATGCTGCTCCAATACAAGACTATTTCTCATGCTATTTTTGGTACGATCCCTTATACAGAGAATGGCAACTGTATGATAAATTCTATGCATTTAACAGTGCCTAAATTAAAAAAAAAAAATCAGAAAGGGACACCTCTTCAGCTATCCCCACCAAAGATTACCATGTTTCAAAAGTAGATATCTGAGATTGTAACATATCATATCAATCCACTCCACAACTGCAAATCCTTGTCTTTAGAAGAATGACATAAGTAATGACGCAGACCACTTCTCTTTGTGCCATCAGGATAGCAGATGTGAAGCAGTATTGCAGAACAAGATTAATCACCTTTACTTCACTCTTTAAAGACACAAAACAAAGTCTTCAACTGTCTTTATGAACCAGCCAAGAACAAAACAAGGGCAACTGAGTCAGTAAAATTCTGGATAGTAACAACGCATTCAAATTGGAGGGGTTAAGCCACAGATAAAAAGCTAAGAGAAGTCATCTCAGAGCACCAAGATGAATGCTTCCTTCTCTGAGGTGGAGAGTCCATGCCTGTTTATTCGCCTGCTTCAAAAGGTCATATTCCCAGAAGAAATAACTATTGTTCTATTAAACCTCCTTAACTGAACAAGCCATTCTGACCTTGTGTTACTGTATACATTTTTACCTTCCAAAAGATACCTGGGTACAATCAGAAACCTGGATTACAGTATACACTAGTGATCAGAGCTACAACCATAAACCCAGACTAATACTGTAACTATTAATACTGAGAGCAACTGACGAGCAAACAGAACAAGAAAGAGGACATCTGACTTCTTTAGAAAACTCTTCAGACCACTGGACTGGAACAGAATAATTCTGGAGTGCCTAAACAGGTGCTATCAAGAACAATTAAGCCATAACATGGAAAAGCAAAACTTAACAAGGTCAGGAAAACACAGAAGATACAAACAGAGGAAAATAAGAATTTATACTTACTTATTCAAGTGTTTCCTAGCTGCAGGGAGGCCAGACATTTCTTCATTTAGCACATATTTCTTGGTTCCCATGCAGTAATTTTCCATGTATTCTGCCCAATGTAGTTGTCGAACATCAAAATTAAATGACTGCATAAAATAAAAGCTTTCACTGTTAGTTGCCTTAAATTATTATGTATAGCAGGTGAATTTTAAGGAAAAGAATAAATGCCTTTATACGAGGTAACGTTCTTGCATCAAAGACAAACTGGAATTGTCTTGTCCTTAATCTAAGAATGGTCCAGATTTAGATCCCATTTGTGACTCAGCCATCAGTTTCTTACACCATCTCTTCCAAATTTCAATCATTTCATGCCTTATTTTTCTTCCTCAGCAGTAATATTCTTCCCTCCAAGTGCACCGCTTTCCCATTTCATCTGTCTGTAAGGAATTCCACTCTAGAAATAACTACTTTCTATTATGTTGTTTCCTTTTAAGCAACAAAATAATTCTAATATGCTATACAGTAAACACTGCCTTGTGCCAAGTTCACTATTTGATAAATGTAGAGTTCTTTTAGTTGTGTTTATAGCTGTACAGCTGTATTTTAAAAAGAACCATGTATCTTCCTCAGGAGAGGAAGTTACTACAGTAAATTCACAACTCAATTTTTTCATTGATGTATTGATTGCCTCATCTCAAGATCTGACAATAACAGCCATTTAAGTCCCAATAAATACCAAGATTTTCCTAGCAGGTTTTTAACTCTGCCAATTTTTTTTCAGGTAAAAGAATAATCAAGATCATTACAGGATCCCAAGCAAACAGTTTTGTGCAGTGAAACTGTATTCAGCTTTAAAAGTTGTTATACATACACTAAATCCCAAAGCCCAGGCTTCCAAATAAGCTACTTAACAGCACAGCAGGTGTGTCATAAGGTATGATGAAAAATAAACCCACTGCAGTTCTGAAGACAACCCCTCACACTAAGTCTTTGTAATTTAGCATTGTTTGCAAGTTGAAGGTCAGCATGTTGTTCTAGTCACGATATGCATACAAATACATACGCGCTAAACAGTCTTCTAGCACTGGTACATTATCAGAATCTCTCAATTAAACTTTATTTTACATAATATATCATCATAGCAAGAATGTAAGAATAAAGAAAGTAAAGTTTCAACCATTATTTCAACTAGTTCTTTATTGCTGTATGCACACCTTATTGAAAATTCAGCTATTTGAAAATACTAACAGTCCAAAGCTCTGAGGTTGCTTTGGTTTTGTTTTTTAACCTTTTCCTGAACTCAAGTTGCTGGGGGGAGGCGAGGAGGGGGGGGAGGGGTAGAAATCCGCTCCACACAAGAACCCCCAAAAGCTATTCTATTGCCTACTTTTAGACAGTTTATTTAGAAGTCTGGCAGCTTTTCTTGAACTTACCTATAAAAATCAGATTCTGGAAAACACTTGAATAGGAAAGACATCTTAAAGATGACAAAACTGTTCCAGATGTACAAGGGAATTTGAGTTTTTAAAACTGTAATAAGTAAATGAGCTTATATTTCACTTTCAGTCTTCATGCCCACATCACACAGCTACTTGCCTTTTTGTCTTCGGGGTTTAGCTGGTTCATTAGCATAGTTGTATTTTCAGTATTCCAGATCCAAGAATGGCTTGTAAAGTATTCTAATAACGTCATGGCCTTATGAAGACGTGTTATTGTTTTCATCATCCTATAGTCCAAGGCATGGAATGTACAGGTTACAGTGGTAAAGATTAGTTCAAAAAAGAAAAGCAGACAGTGAGATTGTAAATTTTTTACCCTCCAACCCCACACCCTTATGTTAACATATCCCATCTTGCTCTGTACCCAAATAATGTTACATTACATCAATGGGATATTTCTGCATATTCTTAATGTGGACTTTGGCTGTCCAATCTTTATATAGAATCAGAAATTATAGGACAGTCCTTTTTTCCTAATCTTACTTCCCAGTGCAATAGTAAGTTTCTTCCCTAAAAAAAAGAACAGATGGTAAAATGTCGTCTTCTGTTGGTAACTCTTAGTTTAGGACACAGAACACTTTCCACTTCAGCATACTGGAATATCTAGCTGTACTGAACAATTTGACTCGATGAAAGAGTCAAATTGTACAGTGCAGAACATATGCACGTGACAGCTTTAAGCAAGGGAGTAAGTTTCCCCGATCTTCCTGCACACTGTGCAAGATCAGATGTCTGTAACAAAACAAAATTGGTTTATTATGGTCACTAAGAGATCAAGCCTTAAAACAACCAGAAATATGGCTTAGTCTCTTAACCCTACTGCTTCTGCAGCAAAGGGCAGGAAAATATTTAAGAGCACAGACAGACTATAGCAGATCCTGGTTGTCAGGTGATACGTTCTACGCTACTTCAAAATATGCAGAAATACCTTCCATCATCCTTTCTTATGCAGAGGAAGCAACTCTACAAAACTATCACTTGGAGTACAAAGAAATTATGTTATAAGGATCAATTTGGGCAAGTTTCTCTTTGATCAGGCTATCTGAAGTGGACCCAAAAAAAGTTTGAGTCATCCAGTCTCTCAGATCCAAAGTTCCCACATTTATGACAAGAGAATTGTTTCAAGTGTTACAGTGCCAGAGATGGTCACTCAATTTTAATACGTACCAACTAGTACCACACAACCTAATGCTATTGAATCCCTGCTTTGGGTGTTCGAGGTATTTCCAATCTCGCAGAACTGCTTCCAATTTGATCCTTATAGCAGGACGCACTGATCATTTTAAGCACAGAGTAAGAAAGGGCAGGGGGGAGGCAAAGAAAGCAGAATAACCCAGCACTAACAGGAAATGGCTTTCTGAAGTCAAGTTTTGTTCAATAAAGTTCATAGAAGCGATAAAAACCACCGATTTTTCTCTGAAAGCTGCCTTGACGCATTCATACTTGTAGAAGGGATACAGCACATTATCCCAGAAAACTCTAAGGAAAGTATTTTGCTCACATTAGTGTCCCCTACTGTCACTAGTGGCTGACATCTCAGCATCTAAGGGAGTATCAAAATTGCCTCTTTTTCTTCTCATGAAATGGAGTAATATAAGTTGCAGAGACCACTGAAAAAGCAAAGTATCTCTAAAGCACAAAAAGCACAAATGTTTTTCCTTAAACCCCATAGGAACCTGTCTACAGACTAATTCAGAGTTATATTCAAATTTTAGACCACCAGCTAATTTTATTAGTAGACATTTCTAGATGCTTTGCAACACCCATTTGTAATTTCACCAGTTGGGCAAGGTGGCAACAGTAGGAGCCGAGATGAACAAGAGTTCCTCTGAATCAAAAATAATTATGAATATAGACTGTGCATCCAAAGCATATCCTGTGCTTACAAGACTGAACTGAACATAAAAAAGGCATATTAGTTAAGTAAAAAAATTCAGAAAAGAACTCAAAACTTTGAAAGCAAACATCTCACTGGTCAGATAAGCCCGAAAGACCTCGTAGTAAAATGGCCTGGATAAAAATAGCGCCAAACACAACACGTTGGCCAAGTGCTTACAATTTTTGCAGAGGTCTGTCCATTGACAGCCTTAAGATTATTTAACTTAGTTGACTTGCACTTTCTTACCTCCCTAATTTGTGTTCTTATGCTAAGCTGGAAAAGCAGCCAAGTTTTAGCGTGCTTAGACTGCTACAGTTTAAGAAAACTTGTGCCCCTGCAAAATACTAAGTGGTACAAATGAACATCTGATTAGACAAGTGTAGATTTTGAGCCATTGACATTGGTTTTCGCTCTTTTCTGTAAACTAAAATTGAACTAAATTCAAACTAGTGTAAAGACTAACCTCTGCTGGGAATCTTGCTGTCTCTTCTTATGGATATGGTTTTAGAGTATAGCTAAGCTGCTTAAAAAAAAGAAATTTTTTAAAAAAGAAATCAAGTGGCTAAAAAGAGTTCTACCTCAGCTGCAGATTTTTTCCCCTCCTCCCTCCAACTAAAATTGGGTTTAGTGACTGGCCACAGAACCAGCTGATTCATCACTGGAAAATTGTTTGGTTTTGGTTTTTTTTCTTTGTAGGGTTAGTTTCTTGATCTATCAGCTCAAAGAATCAAATGTCTCCACATTCTCTCAACCACTACATCAATTACAAAGTTTGGCAGAAGAGGACCACCGTTCTTGGTGACAGTTTGTTAGTTTGCACTAAATCAACATGAAACTACACTTTTTTTTTTTTGAGAAGAAAAAGAAGCATGATGACAGCCTCTCATTCAGAGATGTCAGCAATGAGTGTCATTTAGCAGACAGTCCTGGGGGTCTGGCAGACTAAGTTTCATAACTTCAGTGGCACCATATTACTCCTGCAAAATGGAATACACACCCAACTCAAAAAAGAGCGTGAATACTGGAATGAGTAATGGAACTTTATCTCTCAACCTGTAGTTTTGACATATACACCTCACAGGTTGTTCCAGAGATAGCCATTGGATACAAGTCATAAATATCAAAGCCAGTATAATATCAAGCATTGAATCACTCCTTCATAAGTTGAAGACAGAAAAGTCACACCTGCCGATTATCATGAAGAACTGAACATCAGCAGCAGTCAGCAAGTCAGTGTGACAGTAAGCAAGACTTTCAGCTAGATACTAGGTAGAGTTTTGCCTGTACCAGGCAGTGCTTACTGCCATTAACACAAAATACATTACAACAGTTTGAGAAGCACATCACAGGAATTAAAAAGTTTTAAGCAATAGTTAATTCAATTATCTGTAAGTTAGGTGGGCATGTTTCTATACCAGGCAATGGAAAGCAGCCTGGCTTAAGGCTATGACCACATTTTGAAGAAGTCTTACATACAACCTATAGTCTCCAGGCTAAAAACAGTTCTGATGCTAAATACAGACTGATCCTTCAGTGGATCTACAGGCTGCCAATCTGCAAGCCTCTGCATAAGCATTAGAGATAGGTAATTATATATGTATTTTTAGAAGAATCTTCTAACATAAAGACAAATCTGAAAGCTTGTTTTATGTAAGATTTTCATTTGGCTGTAAATTTTGAAGTGTAAGACGTACTACTGGAATTCTTATCTTTCCAGCAGCTCTGTGGCTTCTTTAAGAGCACAACTTAAAGTGCTTCCAAGCTGAAAAACCATATTAATCTATTCAATAAAAGTGTACTCTTTATTCATTTCTGGTTTGTAAGACAGGAACTATGTGAAAGGTACTTTATGTTAAGTTTTAAGAAGCTTTACACTGAAACAATATGAAATTATGTCCTTTACACCTCCCTACATACATCAACCACACCTTCCCTTTAGCTTTCTAAGAAGCAGCAACAGAAAATGAATTGCTGGAGAAATCCCTGAATTACAACTTTAAGTATTTCATGCCACATTCTGTTCTTCCAGAGTAACTGGAAATATCTGCTGAGTGTGTATTTTTAAAGGTTTTAAGATTTCAAATATACTGAACCGTTCTCAAATAACGTACGATTCTGTTGTGCTAAGCACTATGCAAAGGAACAAGAGAGAACTATGCCTTATATTAAAGTTAATTAGACAATTAATAAGCTTTGCTGTGCAACTAAGTATATGTGGCAAGCTATGACAACACTATCTTAAACTTTGATGCTAAGGATTATCACCACTATTTATGTAACTGCACAATGCTATAACAGTCTTAAGTATTTAGTATAAAATACTAAATCTTCATTGTGCCAATCCTTATTGTACATATTCTTTCTATAAAATTTGGAAGACATACTATATGCATTATTTCTTCCTTCCCTTTCCTTAACTATTATTATCAGAGAATTGTTAAATTTAAGAACCTTCAAGTACACACAAAAAACAGCAAAAAGATTTCCATCTCACTAAAAACATTGCTTCCACAAGCGAGGTGCAAAAGAATGAAGTCGTACTGCAGAAAGATTTCAACAGATGTTTTCTAAAAACCCTAAACAGGAGGATTTTTTTTTTTTATTATGAACATATAATTCTTTACTTCAGAAGAAGGGTCATAGGCCTAATCTATTTCTTCCACTTGTTAAAAATTTCTCATTCAGTTGCAGTAAAATATTCTGACAGTACGACAACAGTATAGTTAAACCTACACAGTAATTTCATTGCTTAGTTTTTCCTATATTGTATGCAATAAAGACCCCAGAAGTGCATTCAGACTCAGCATAGAGAGGCAGGTTACTGACCCATCAAGTTAACATAGTATTTGAATTTTCTTGTGCCGATTTTAATGCACTTTTACTATATTGCTCAGGTTTTTATGCTAAATCATGGTGGAAAAGGCTACATTTTAGATTAAGCCAGTCCTTCTTCACTCAGAACAGCATTATATTGAGTTTAAGAACCTCCAATAACATTTTCAAGACTTTAGAATTTTCCTAGTACTTTCTACCTGGTAATTAAAACCATTCTGTCAACTGGACAGAATGACCACAGCAACAGTAGTATATCCCTATACCACGATTGTCTCCAGCCCATCAATTAAAGCAGCTTCCAAAGTACTTTGAGCCGGAAGACTAGAGAAAAGTAAAAGTGTAAAGATCTGTCTCAAGTTTCTTCTATTATTAAACAACACATGAAGCCCATTAGATTTAACACTGCACGTCTTGCTTGCATCTGTACATTTATTTGTTTCTACTGCTCCTATTACAGGTTTCCATTTTTTAAAATCTTAAAGTGCACTACATAATGAAAACTACATTCCTGTAAGTGGGCTGACTAGCAAACTTCAAAGCTTTTCTTTCCCATGCATTTGAGTAACCTTAGTGACTGAACAATAGCTTGTTTTAGTTGAAACTCCCATCTTTCCTCCAAACTGGAAATCTTGTGCACGATAGGAAACTCACCCACCATTATATTAAGCTAATTAGAAATGCTCATACCAGTAATACATCACAGGCTAGAAAATACGTATTTAGTGTCACCAATTGTACAAGTACTGATTAAAGTTCTAAATTCCATCTTTGGACATGAAGTATTATAATATATAAACAACATTATTATATAATTAATATTACATCCCAGTGTTGTAATATAAAACTGCTAAGAGTGTTCTAAATACCATGATTATTCACAGCCTTCTTTTAGTCCCACTGGTCAAATACTTAAAAGACTAGATGCCTTTTAAAGACTGATAAGATTCTGGCAGCACTACTTCCTAACTCTCTGAAAGACAATAGGTTGGCATTTATACTATAACTATTTTTAGTGAGTGATGAAGTCTTCATACCTGTCAGGGAATTTCTACCAATTTTTATTAAGAATAACTTAAAATTGCAAAAGAACCTAAAAGCTAGGAACTTGTATGTTCAATACCTTATTTTGATCTGAAGAGCTTACATCTTTTTAACGTGGGGAGACTACTATACAGGCACAGCCTCTCGCCACTACTGTTGCTGTGAGTGCTACACTATTGTAGGCTTGGAACAACAGAACCCAAAGCAGTTTAGAAGCTTTCTCCTACAAACCACTTACATGGCTTCCTTCTACTGATCCAGTGCCAAGCCTGTTACAGAACTTTTCCCCTCCTTGTAAGGCAGACATAGGCTACAGGACAACAAATGAATACTCACTTGTGTTAATACACTGTCACCACAGTGGAGATATTATAGAGTCGGAAGACAAATACTTTTGAAAACATAATATAGGCAATGAGTTAAGTTCATATGGCTTGGCAAATCTGAAACAAATTGAAGCGACATCTTATATTCCTTCTACATAATTTAGTTTAGCCTATTTAGCAGAGCTATGCCATTTTCACCACTTCAGAAGTTAACCAGATACTAGAGTACATATTATAAACTGAATGGAAAGTTGAGATGATACAAACCAACATATCAGATCAAGTTGTATCATCTACAGGAATAACCCGCAATTATTAATTCTGTCTCCCATTCATTTTCAGTTTATAATAGCAACAACAATCTTAATGCAAGCCACTTCCTAGAGTTTAATGACTAGGATTCTGATCCGAGACATATCTTGGACAGCATTATTGAGCCAGTCATTAATCTCTTCAAAACGCAGCCACTGGATTGTTATTGCTTATAGTTAGTAAATCTAGATAGTGCCCATGCCATGTCTTCTTCGCAAGTCTCCACCACCTGATCAGCAAGATATTTTTAGCCCTGTCCTTCTTACCATGGTTTATGACCTGTCAATCTGAGCAAAAGATCGTGCAAAAATGCAGTCATTGTATGGCTGACTGCAGTCCGACATAGACACAAGAGGGGGTTGGAGTGGGGACTAAAGTCAGGGTCCCTTATTGCATTTTCTAATGGATTTATCTTGTAATTCAAATTAATGTGGTATCCTGTAGAAGAAATAAGCATCAACATCTTTTGAATATTTATTATTCAAGAACAAACATCACTAGCTAGATCTTGTAATTCTGTTTACCTTGACTACTCAAACCCCCAAACTATCCGACAAAAACATTCTCATTTTTCCTAGAAAGTTCAAAGTCACTTTGAATTCAAGGACCTGTTCTCAGGGAAAAAAAAGGTTGAGTTTTAGTCATAAAGCATTGAGGGGAAGAAAAAAATTAAAAAAAAAATCAATATACATCATAGTGTAAGCATAGCTTTGTTTAATAGTCAGAGGAACAGACAAGACAGAGCTAGTCACCATTACCTTGGGCTTCTTCCAGTAATCCTGAGGTAGATATCATACAGGAATGCTGGGGCCTTATGGCTTACAGCAATCCAGTAATGATATAAAAGGTGATTGGAAGTTAGATTTACATTGGGCCGTCTGAAGGCCTGTTCGAGAGGATTCCTCTTGAAAGTAGAAATTACATGGTATTCTGAGAAAGAAAAGTTGCGTAACAGCTTTGATAATAACCATGTGAAATTTAATGGTTTTCAAAGTACATTACAGTGTAGAATATTTACATCAGTATGTTATTTAAGTAACTACCCTAACTCTTCTACAATCCATAGAAACTAAAACAAAGTCATAAGCTTTTAACCTAAAATACTATTGAACTGGTTCTTATTACAATCAAGAGGTTTTTTATGCCTTCATCTTCACTATTGTATTTTATTGTAGCTTCTCTCTTTCTGTTCCTCTTCCCTACCTTAGAAGTTGTTGGTTTCAAAAATTCACAGCAATATCAGTTTATATAGCATGTAAAGCTATTTAAACAGTCATCTGTATTTCATGAAGAAGGCTATTCTGAACTCTTGTGTGAAGAATAATTTAAAAACAGATCGAAGACTTTACAAGCATCTGAACTGCATTTCAAATGACATTTTTGAACTTATCCACATTTAAGAATTAAGAAAAAAGCAATTAGGATGGGACTCTCCGAAACTCTTGCTGACACCTGCGAATTCTGTACAAGACAGATACACAGGATCAGCATCTTAAAAAGTTATGCCAAAATTCACTTTTCTTTTAATCATCTCTTAACTTTATGCTTTTGTTTATAGTCAGTGTTTAAATACCCCGATTCAAACTGGGATATAAATGAAGTCAGCAATCTTTCAAGTTTGGCTAAAGCCATAAGGTTTGTAAATACAAATGCATATAAAATGGGCAAAAGCAAGTAAAAAGCATGAAGAAAGCAGTAAAGAGAAATAAAATAGATTTAAGTATTGAAGTTAACTGAAAAAAAAATGTGATCTTAAGAACTCCATTTCTAAAAGACTGAAAGCTAATAAACAGCTTTACCATGCCAGCCAGCTTGTATTGTTATTTATAACAAACTATTGCAAAGCTTTTGGCATGTGGGTTACATTCAAGTCAGGATATCCAAGAGTTGAAAATAGGTGGCCATACTCTTAAAGATTACTTTTCCCTGTACGAGAATAGTTGAAGTCTCATGTAGCTATCTGAAAATTAAAAAAAACACCTCAACCAACAATTAATTTAAGCCAAACACAACAAAGAGCTACACAAGTGCAAAACTATTACCATACCTCTCAATTATGCAGATGTACAAAACATCTAGTTGTGGGCTGTTTATGCATATGTATTTAGTAAGGTTGGCATGAAACCCAATATCACTAACTAATGCTCCTCTGAGCAATGCTTTTCTCTGCACACTACCCACACTCTGCAGATTAGGTTAAGGCAGCAAACAGAAAAATCAGTTTAAGTTATAATGGAATAAAAAAAAAAACAAGAGCAAAAACAGAACAGTGATAATGCTGCAAGGGGAGAGAATTAACCGTGGAAGATAATGAAACAGCATAATACACTGCAAAATTGAGAGGTATGGCTATTATACTAATTTCAAGAATAAAAATTAAATATGACCACTAATTATAGCCTGTGCTTTTACTATTTGACCTTATTTTTCTATTAAAGCTTATAAAAAAAGAAACATGGCATACCAACTTCACCCCAGTGGAAAGGATTAGTGCCACCTGTTGTACAGTTGTATACCATGACTTTTCTCGGCCTGGGGGGAAAAAGACAAAAGAACAAGTCAGAAGACAAACAACCTTTTAAAAACAGACAAAAGACATACCCGAAGTTATCCTTTCCCTCAACAGCATCATTTACATGGAGCAGAAAGCGTCAGTCTCATGTTAAGATGTTTTTTTTTTTTTTTTTTGCTTTCTATATCATCTTCCAGTATTTTTCTCCTTCTTTCACTATCATGTTTCTTTTCTTTCAGAGAACGCGTCACCTACATTACCATAGACTGTATTGACTATAACAAGACCCAGGAAGTAATTTTCAGGCATAGCTTGTACAACAGTACCAGTAGGTGATGTTTTCCTCTTTGGCATAAAGTTTTGAGGGACTAACGCTGTTAGAACCTTAGATTCATTTGTCCTAGGGGAGTAGCAGGACACTAATTAAAAATCATAGAGTCATTGTGGTTGGAAGATCATCAAGTCCAACTGTTAACCTAGCACTGCCAAGTTAACCACTAAACCATGTCGCTCAGTAAAAGTTCAATAGAAGGCTGATTATTAAAATACACAATATAATTTCAAAATACTCAGTACTGTCTATTGTCACCTGTTATACCTATTAACTCCAGAATACCAGGCTGCAGCCAGTGTCGTATTGACAACAACATCTACTGGAACAAGATCTGCTACTGCATCGTTGGAAGCTCTCATTGTTCGAAGAATTCCTTTTCCTGCCTTAAAGAACAAAACAACAACAAGAAAGAGACAGAAGACCCACCAGTAAAACATATGAAGCTTTGCTGCCTTCCAAAAGAAGAAAAAAGAAATTTAAGTCTATTCATTACTTACAGCAATGAACACACCACTAGGTCCATTGAAGTTATCAATCCATCCCTATTTATGAACAGGGGGGAGGAAAAGGATTTGGTTAGAGTACACTGAAGTCAGCAGTTTCAAGTGAAAATTTAAGAAGTTTCTGCAAGTGTAAGGGGTAGACGGAAAAGAGAATAAAGAGGAGAAAGATACTGATTTCCATGTCTCTAAATGAAGTTCTTCCATAGCAAAATCTGGTGATGTAACAAGTTGCTATGACTCAAACAAGAGATCTACCTGTAGATTCACTGATCCTTCAAAGTGAGGTGCTAGCTTTTTTATTTCTTAGTGAATAAGCTGCAGGGCACTGTCTGTAAAAATATGTTTACATTGAAAGTATTCAAGTTTACAAGTATTTTTAGACTAGCTTCTAGCAACTCATAGAAGGCAAATAAGTAGTTTTGCTATCAATTATTAGTTTTTCATTTTCAAACAGAAGACACTTGCTCAACTTTAATGACAGTATTTAGACACTATATACTTATTGGTTTGACATGTACATTGCACCTACTCAAAAAAGTACACAAAGTAATTATATGGATTTTAAGGGCTCGAGATACATTGTCTTAAACTGGAAAAGCTATTCCAACACCAATCTCCCATACAGGAAGAAGCATATATGCTATATAACAACATAGCATACAGTACATAAAACTTATGCCATCCCCTGCAAAGTTTACAGAGTTTGACTAAAAGTGGAGCCAAAACATCTTTATGTCCTGCGGTCCCCAGTTTTCTTAGTCACCCTTTGCAGGTACTGACATACTAAAGCATCTTGAAAAGGGAAAAAACAAAGATGCACAGACTCATGAAGTAAAAAGTTGACAATTTATTTCATGCATGAATTATCTCCCATTGTGTATGGACAATACGAAAGTGTATTGTTCTATGATTAGAAGTAATTTACCCCTAAATTTCACCCATAAGAATACTGTATTTGACAGCTTTTGTATCGAAGTTGTTATCCAGAAGCAACCAAGCCACAACTTCATAGTCTAATAGATTTTCCTCTACGAAGGCCACAAGAAAAACAGGCTGTCAGTATGTACTATAGTTTACAGGTAAGACGGTCAGGTGAAAACTCAGTGACTTACAGGAAAAGGCTCCTTCCAGCTAGCACCAACAATAGATGGCCTTATAATGGCTGTGTTTAATTTTGCACCTTCTTGTTGTACTACATATTCAGCTAAGGCTTTTGTATATATGTAAGTATTAGGTCTGTCGCCTATCAGTTTAGGAGTAATATCATTCACTAGGCCATCATCCATCCACCTAGAGAAACAAAATAAGAGGTAAGTATAAATTACTGCATGCGGCTTCACTGGGGGGGGGGGGGGGGGGGCGGGCAACA
>VYXH01003743.1:45146-65661 GCA_013397275.1 Burhinus bistriatus | reverse complement strand
GCGCAGGGCACAAAAGTATGTAAAGAAGATAACCAGATCAAAAATACTTTGAAAAGTAAAATTAAAATCCCATCTCTTCTTCAAAACACAACCCAAGGCAAAAAATAATAAAATCAACAAAAAAAATATATCAAAACCACCAAAGCCTTAGCATTCCCCTAAAAGCTGCATAAGCACAGAGGAACAAGAAATTCTGTGAAGAAATTCAGGCAATAATTAAAAACTCAGTTCTGTATGTTTCTGCAACAACCCCAGTACCTAACACTAAGCTAGTACACTTTAAATCTCAGCTTGATTTTTAGAATTTAACACTAACTTCCACAAAAGTTAACGTGTCACATACTTCCTTCTGCTTTAAACAGTTGGAAGTTATTAACATTTCCATAAGCATTTGCATAGCAAACAATAAATGTCTACTGACAGCTTATACCGCACTTAACTTTAAAACCACATAGCCTCCTAAAATACCATTCACCAAAATATGTTAGGAGTTTTTCCTTATTTAAGCTGGAGGCCAATCTAGAGGCCAGAAAAATCAAGTGTAATAGAGCCTGCCTACTACTCATTTTGATTACAAACTACTATTTAAGTTGTCAACTGCACGTGTAGAACCTTTCTGAAAAGGGATCTTAAGGAAGAATGTTCTATTTGAGATCCTACAGCAGCAGTGCAGTTAGGCTGGTTTGTTTAAAGACATCACTACCAATTTACAGAAGATTGTTTATACTGGCTTCACACTCATTTTGTTTCAAATTAAACCATACAACCTAAGCATTCGAGAGTAAGTGCCAAGACAAAACCCCACAAACACAACTCAAATTTCACCAGAACATAAGCCCAGTTCCAAAAGTGTTTCGGAACAATTTTATATGGTGTGCCATAGAAAGTAAGTAAATTTATGAACTTTGTTAAATATTAGATCTTTTTTTCTTTTGTTGTTAAAGTTACCATGAATTTTTTTTCTCCTTTAAAAAAAAGGATACAGACTGAAATGAAAAAAGTTTCTCAGTAAAAGATGAGGGTCGCACATTCAGTGTCCACTGAAATAAGCATACTGCTATTTACTTTTTTGCCCAAGTAATTAATTTATTACATAGCAACTATAGAGCAAGTAATACATTCCTTTACAATAATCCCAATTCTATCAACTAAGTTCTCAAACATGAAGTGCAGGCACAGCAAGGAAGTCTTTGGGACACTGGCACACTTCTCACTCAGGATTAAGTGATCTAGAAAGCGATGCCACTGCAAAGGAGTCCCAGCTGCATTACAAGCATCACCCTCCACCTTTGTGGTGTTAAGCAATCACACACCACCTCTGAAGCAAGCTAGGGCATCATGTTTCTCACCTTAATTTAGTTAAGTCTTGCAATTTCATCTTGTTTCCCAATTCATGCAGTAGTTTGTATTTAAAATTCTAATAACCTTCAGTCATAGAACACAAGCACAGAGATGTGCCTCGAACTATTGAAGTGGAAAATGCCAAAGTAGCAAAATACAACTTGGATTTTATTTGCCTCAGTCATTCAACATCTTAGCCACATAAATGGAATTTAGACAACACTTATTCACCAATGTTCTGTTACAGTCAAAGCTGATGTACCTCAGACTCCCTTCATGATACAAACTGGGGTAGGAATAGGGGTAGAAAAGCCCACAAAGGGACACAAATCTGTTTCTATGTGTCTCAGTCAGCTGTTGGCTAGGGAGATCACACTTGTATAAATTTACAAAAGCCTTCCCTCATTGCCATGAGTTCTAAAACACAGACAGCTGTCCAAGCCCAAACCAAGCAGTTTAAGTTACATTTACCCTGCTTGTGAAAAGCAAAGATAAACAAAAATATGACTACTTCAGAGTATCTCATTTGGAAGTGTATTTAAAGTCAACATTATAAAAAAGGTTGGCTCAATGTGCATTCTATGTAGTAGCTCATTTGTTCTTAATGTTAGTGCTCTTCCATCTATAATTACAAGTTAAAGAAAGTATTTTACTTTAATTAGTTTCATACTTCTCTTACAAGGGTGATACTTTGTATGACATGGAAGAAGGGAGGGACTGATTTAGAGTTGAGATTATTATTTGTTACTTGACTTATCCCATATTTACTGCCTGTATCAGTTAGGATTTGACAGCTACTAAGTAAGACCTCAGGACAGCTAATGTACATAAGAAAAAAACCAGAATGAGTAGGTTTTTTTCCCCTCAGTAATGCCCAATTCAAGACTAAAATCCTAGAGAAAACAGATTTTTTTAATGTTTGTGGTCTCTGAATACCTAACAGAGCTAATTCTACAGTTGTGTTTCTGAGCAGTTAAGTAATATTATTTCAGTATCTCACTCTGATCTTGCAATGGCATTTAGGTGGATGTAGTGGAGGCTGCTGTTGAAAGGGACTGTCTTGGTTGTATCCCTTTCCTTCACAATGCCAGTGCTAGCACACTTGTAACAGCACAGCTTTTTTTGGTTTTGATAGCTCCTGATTCAGCTCATCATACAGCTGAGAACCTGCCACTCTCAGCACATAGGAGGCATCACGAGTAGATACGAGCACCCCTCTCCTTCAGTACCATTCCGCACCCAGCTCAGCTGTAAGTGAACATAAAACCTTAATCCACCTCCTTTACAGAAGAGGGAAGTACCAGCCATGCTGTCAGACTTACAGGACAGCATAAGCTAATTTCTTTATCTTTCAGGTTCCTAGCCTTTTTTGGGTACTTCCTTACTAGGAAGCAAGTGGTTACAGATTACTGAAGTAGCTTCATAAAACATAACACGTACTCAAGAGAATCTATCAGTTTCCTGGGATCAACAGGAGGTGGATAAACGATTTCCTCAATCTGTTTTTGATTGCAATATGCAAAGGCAGTTGAAACATGCACAAAGACTTCCAGATTCTTCATTCGCTGTGCCAAGAAGAGGAGCTGTTGTGTAGCAACCACGTTCAACTGAACAGCATCTCTGTTGATTAAACAGGTATTTGATTAGCAGAAAGCAAGACAAAAAAACAAGCAAAAAGAAATAACTAGTCAATTCACTCCTAAATGCCTGAGTGATAGGTATATAAAGTATTCCTAAATGGTCCACTCCACCCCCCCACCCCCCCAAAAAAAGCAGCATGGACAACGTTCTTTCTGCTTAGAACAATATACCACAGTCTTAATCTAGAACACCTCTCTGTTCAGGATAGTTTTCTCAAGTTTTACCCTGCTCTTACTGACATCCTCATGCTGCATTATTAGAGCGGGAAAGTCAGCATACCTTTGATCTCCTCAAACTAAATCCCAATAATACGTTTTTCACAATGTGAAGGAAATAATGCAACATAACACCTAGCTGCATCTCTGAACTTCCTAGCTGAAGTTGAGTTAGGTCAACAACTCAGAAGAAAGGCTTAGAGTTGGAGACTGGCATCTTTGTGTAATCCTGTTGTGCTATTGAGCCTTGTGCTCTCCTACAAAAAGGAAGGAAAAAAAAAAGGAGGGCAGGGAAAACCACCAAGAACCAGACGCTTTCATTCTCCAACTTCACTGCTTCTCATTAAAATAGTCCTTAATAACATTGTAAGACAGTAGGTGTATCTCTACAATTCCCACCAGAAGACAGCTTACCAACCAACTACTATGGTTATTTTATATAATTCTGACATTGTCTCCAGCCTTTAAAACTTACGACGGGCACTAGTTTTCTTGTACACAGTGTACTAGTCAACTAAATTTTGAGAACACAACTAAATAAAACTTTATCAAAGTTTTTGCAATAAAGTGTTACATTAACAAAAAAAAATCTCAGTCCCCCTAAATAAGCACTAAGTTTAAGACTGCTTTATCACACACTATTACTGAAGCGTTGAGGGGACAGGAGAGGGGGACCACTATCCCAAAGCAATTAACATCAATGGAAAATGTTACTTCTGAATGTTAGTGGTGTGGTTTGTTGGTTTGGGTTTTGTTTTTTTGTTGTTTTTTTTTAAACTGTTGTTCTCAGTCTTCACTGCCTCTTTCAAGAAGTCAAAGGCAGGAGTTCATAATCACACCTGTAGGCACCACTTTAAGATACAGAAGTGTACAGGAAGTACAAGTTAGGAAGATTTCCAAAAATAAGCCCAAGTATTTTGCTTTTTGACTTTATTCCTACCACTGGCCCCAAGCCAAGTATTCTGAACTTTGTATTAGTTATTTCTGTTAAATATCTGATGAAGGCTGCCCTAGGTGGTCTTCAGATTTGTAAGGTTCCTCCAACCATTCCAGCACATACGTTAAGAAAGAGTTGAGGACAGAGCACCGAATAAATGCTCAGATTTTCTATTTTGCTAAACAACATACTAGGCCCACCAAGAAAGCAGAAACTGCCAGAGGCTTTTTATACCAAGATCCCATTCCACCAGTCTTCCAAATTGTTTTAAAGTCCCTTTGGGCTTTTCTCAGGTTGGCAGTTCCTTAACATTTCAAGACCATAAAACAGTGATAAACACAAGCTACCTTACGACAATTCAGCAGACATACAGCATTTTTAGAGAGGTACTGCCAGCGTTTCTAACAACCGAAAGAAAATCCGAGTTGAGAAGTGTTTTACCTCAAGTTGCTTTACTACCCCACCTACGCCCATAAAAATTGTGGAGCTATTCCTCAAAGTCATTTACCTGATTTGGATATTTATTCCATCATTTCAACACTAAATCCAGTAATTGTTTTTGCCAAAAAGCCAATATATTTTCCTGCTTCTGGTACTCCTTCCTCTAGTATTTCCTCAATAAATTTTCTGTACAACATGGAAGTTTTTAACTTTCAGTTTTCGTCCTTCTCCCTGTGCATCTACTTCTCCCGACTCTCTCCAATGCAAACCTCTATTCTTCTTAGTGAAGGACTTTCTGAATACATGGGAGAAAGCTGAGCAGTATTTAATGTCCTGTTTGTTTATCAGGTAGAGAGCAAGTCCTAGAACTTCCCCCACAAAACAGTTTTGCCAAAAAGTTATCCTCTGAAAATGTGCATTCCCCTTCTAACAAGGAAGGCTAAAGGAAGAGTTTGTGTTTCCTTTTACACACTAGGAAAAAAGCTCTAATATTACTAGTTAGCACAGTACATATAGCTACAGCATATTTGTATCCTTTCTACCTATTCCAGAGACCAGAGCAACACGTGATGTCAGGAAGACACAGAATAACAACATGATCCCTAGTGTCTTCAACAGTTTGCCTTCAAGAAAGGCTTTGAAACTCAGGCACAGGGATTCAGTTAAAAAACCCAAACCCCACAAAAAACAACAACAAACCAACCCCCCGCCAAAAAAAAAAAAACCCAACCAAAAGACCACCACACAAAACCTGAGGGGCCTATAGCAAAACTACAAGAATAGTTTATTTAGTCTCCAAGTGCTAAGAACAGATTTGTCTTTCTGCCTAACGCTTAAAAAAATAGGAACTTTTCCATGTTGAATAGTGTAATTCTAACCTCTGGCAAAGCAGGTCTAAGTAATATGCCTCCATCTTCTTAAGAGCAAATGAAAACCCAACAGCTTAAGATAAGTATGGGGGAAAAGACCACCACCTTAAGAGGTATTATGAAATTGACCAAGCACATATATCGGAGTACCTGAAGTAGCCCGATAAGCTGAGTATTTGAAAGATTTTGCAGACATCCGATTTACCCCCTCTCTTTGAGTATCATTGGTTTACCAGACCAGAGTATACAGAATTTTAGACTCACCTTAGTGTTTCATTGAATCTGACTGTAGCAGCACAATGAAATATAACATTAGCGCATTCTATAAGTTCTTCCTTGATTGGTTCACTAAGGTCCAGTTCAGGCTGTGTAAGGTCACTCGTAATTACTACTATTTTTGCTTTGAAGTTTGGTTGCTCATCTCTCAATCTGTCAAAGAGCTGTCAAAAAAACAGGATTAGAAATCCAAACTAAAAGCCAGTGAAGAGAAGAGATACACATTTCATTTAAGTGAATAGAACTCCCACGTTTTCTGCCTATACAGAGTTATATGTTCTTATTTCTCAAGATCATCAGTAAATTAGAAAAATGTGTTAGGAATATTACAACATGTTACTGACTTCCCATGAACATATTCAGTGATGAAGTTGTGCACACTTTACCCCACACAGTGAAAGCAGTACTACATGTGTTGTATAGAAGGTAGTAAGACTTCAGTTTGCACTTAAATTATTTTTTTCTACTACTCATCCCTATGCTTAAAACCAGATCCTTATCAAAATCATAAGAAAGAAGGAATGGTGTCTATTAGACGCCAGGACTCAAAGAAATTTTAAGGGGCAGTCTAAATACTGTAAACTCTTTTCTTTGAACAGAAGGAAAGAGAAAGGTCTGCGCACTTCCCAACCTTGATAATAACTATTCAAATTCTTATAGACTTGCACAAGTCATGCTGGTTTTTAGGTTCAGAAAGCTTTCATCAAGCTTTAAAAATCTGCAGTGATTTAAGAAATGCTACCCTGGAGTTATGCCAGTTTTGTGGAACTTCCAGATTAAAAAACTGTTTCTCTGGCTAGTTAAAAGAAAAAAGGCAGGGTTAAAGGCTGCACACCGTGTTAGAACATCTGATTAAGTCTTATCAAATCGGTGAAATATCACTATCCTCACTGAAAAAATCTCTTTCATATTATATTCCATCATATATTCTCCTCATAATTGACTGGGTTCTAACCTTGTGGCTTAAAACACAGATAAAAATTCTTGCCTCATCTTAATTACATTCATTAGTATGCAGGTTTTCCTGAGCAAAATAGTTCCAGGGGAGTAAAACACACTTGAAAGTTTCACCAGAGCACACCCCTCTTCTTAACTGTACAGGGGCCAGCATCCTAGCAACTGCTTCAACACAAGTCAACTAAAGTGTATTAAAATCACAGTAGTACTTTCCCCCCGCCCCTCCTCCAAGCATGCAGTTGTACCAAATGCAAATAGTTAAAAGACATTTCCTTACAGAATAAAGATAAGTTAATTTATTTTCAACTATAAATTAAGCCACCTAAAGGTACAGTTTCATGACTCTTAAGGCAATTTAAGTTTGTACTGCTACCAGACGGATTGGTCCCTCTCTAACTTCCTTACTTTCATGTTGCTTCTCCTGCACTGGCAACAGCAAGTAGGCTGACAGCTGTTTAACCATACCAGCTTGGGGGTCCAGCTGAAAAATTTTTATTATTTTTTTTTTTAATATTTTTCAGCTCAACTGTGAGCTAATGCAGCTCACTGTGTGGCCACCTAAAGTAGGAGTGGTAATGCTATAGTGAGATTATGGGACATCTCCAGGAATAGAGGTCTTGAATTGATTTCCCAAACATGAAGCTTCACCTTAAAGGACAAAGCTGCCAAGACAGCATTTAAAGCTTCTCCAATTCTTAGAGGTATAGCAAACAGTACTTACTTAAGAGCAGGAAACCTTTAGTCATTTTGAAAAAAACCTGCTGGTTTTAGCTAGAATGATGGCGCCTGCCTCCAGGGAACTGAAGCAACTGCCTTTTAATCATATTAATGTGTGGTATGCATTATAATAAAAAAAGCAGTCCCATGGATAAGCACTTAAAGAACCAGTTCCATACTTTTAGTTTGTATGTTATCTGTTCTGCCCCTTTTTACATCCATACTTCATACTAGCACTGATACTGGCACAAAGGGGAACAAGAACATCTACAGCATATGGCAAATTAACAGAGGAATTAGATATCTGAAGTTCAAAGAAAGTAGAAACCACAACATTTTTTCGCTATTTGCAGCTCAGTTTATTTTAATTATCACATTCACCCATTCAGATTTTAAACTCCTCAAGAAATTGAATGTCCAAGCATCTGTAGAACACGTAATGAGTCCATCCAAACTGTGGTAAGTCACTGGTAGGGCCCTTACAACTGGACAACTTAGCACAACAGAACCTATCAAAAATTTTCATAGTCTTTTGGAGGAATCTTGATTACATTAATGCCAGTTAAACAATACTTTTTCAATCTAATTGGTCTAACCATGTGATGAAGACAGAACAAACATCTGGCCCTATCTAGATCTCTGCATAGATGTAGAATGCCATCCCATTATATTCTTACTCTAGGGACTAAGATGTAGGACTACCTCAAGCAGTAGTCCTGCTTACCAGGACATTGTTGTCTCAGCAGGAGTTGGTATAGACTATAAGCAGAAGATTTGGACTCAAATTTAAATGCCTTTTACAACACACAGGTATCCCAAAGCCATACTGAGGCTCAAGTCTTACTGAAGTTTAGGTCAGCCCACACTACTGCTACTCTCCTCGCTGCCCAAGTATTCCCCACTTTTTATTTGAGTAATAGTATATGCAAAAGGGGGATTGAGAAGCTTTTCCTTTCTCATCTCAGTTTAGTCTGGAGATCTTTTCTTTGTTTCAGGGAATGACAAACTGAGGGCCTTATGTAGAGAGAATCTGCGACTCGATTTTAAGACAGAACCTCACTAACTCATTCTGTTCCATTCTAAGACATTGCACAGGACTACAAGCAGATGCTTTTGTGCAATAAGCTACAGTTTTGACATGGTTACAGAAAGTAGTTCACTAGGGACACAGCCATCCTCATGTCTACTGTAATCTTAACTAGTCAGTATCATAACAATTCATTGCCTTATTTTAAACAACTTACCCCTTCTAGCCTAAATGCATTCATACTTTTTTATTGATTCGCTTTAAGCACCTTCTAGGCACACACTTCGTAGAGACTACATTGCATCAACATATTTCCTAAGCCTGAAAAATTAAACTGCGAACTCCCACGTCCCATAAGAAAAAGACCTGGAGAGAAACAAACACTCTGCTTTAGCCATGTTCATACTAGAAACCACTCCCCTTCCTGTTCATCCTTCTCATCATAAATAGGATACTCTGTAGTAGAGATGGGCAACACTGATGGATGTTCTGCATGTAGTAACAACATCCAGCCTAGCTCACCAGAGTATCAAAGTAACGAGTCTTTTTAGGAGGAAAATATCCCACCCAGCATGCACAGAGCCATTTAGATAGCCACTTTGATAACACCGCACAGAATTTCAGTGCCTTTCCTTTGTTGTCACAGGTATATAGTAATCTGTATGACTAACAGAAATCCATACTAGAATCTATTAAGACAAACATTTCTGTTCCGTTTACAAACATAAGCTATTTAAACAACCTGTTGAGATTACATTTTCTTGCTTACCAGTAGATCCAATAGCGCATTCAAGAAAAAGGAAGTGCTAAGCCTCATCTTGCAGAAAAGAACATAAGGCACAGGGAGAAAGAGTGACTTGCTTGAGTTCTAAAGAAGGATCTCAATACCATCTTACAACTCCCAGTCTACACTGCTCCTTACATTTGATCACATATCTTAACAAGTTTTAAATCAGGTGTTTTATTTCTCAATTCTGCATTACAGTTGCACATCCTGAATTAAATACAGGATAATTTTCCATTACTGGCTTTGATAGAGACTAACAGCTTGAAAACCAGCTATAGAAGCACCGCCAGGTCTTCGATCTTATGTTTCTGTTAGAATGGAAAAACCCTTAACAACAATATTTTGCTTTAGATAAACCAAAGTTATTCTCAAAATGAAATGGGAGCATCATAAAGGACAAAAACATACTTTGTGAGCACATGAAACATACCTTACAGCTAGTAATTTCTTCTATTCGTGCTTCAGGTGTCTGCCCTACTTTGTGTCTTACCAATACATACACTGCTTTCACTTTAGGACAAGATCTGAGTAGCTTTTCCAGAAGCACTTTTCCCATGAAGCCTGTAGCTCCTGTCAGGAGGATGTTCTTTCCTTCGTAGTATTCAGGGATGGAAACCATTATGACCTTAACAAAAGTTAAAAACAAAAGTGTATTAAAGAACTTCTAGGAGTTCAAGTTTGCAGACGATATAAATAAACAGCACAGATATAAACATTCAATCTCATACCTGAAAGAAATGCTTAACAGCCTTTTTTTTAACCTATAACCAGTACTTGAAAATGTCTTTTTTCACGACATTCCGAGACAGTCCCACAGGTCACTCCAGTCATGCCAGATCTTCTTGTAAACTGCCCCTGTTAACAGTGTCTTAAGGAATTAGACACTCCATCTAGCAAAATAGCTCAACTTCAGTCTATTTTTACCTCTATGTGCATGGTCCTTTACCACTCTAAGTGGCTGTTCCATGTAAGCTAAAGGTCATACCATTAAAATATAAACACAAGTAGATACTTCAAATACATTGACAGAAGACAGGGAGACAGGCATCTGCCAATTGCTGGCCCTGGTATTTTGCCTGTGTCAGCAAAGTCCCCTGTCAGTGTTAGGCTGAGCCTTCCTACAAATTATGCTAGGCCAGAGAAGGTATAATTAGCTGTTTGGTATGAGATCTTCTGGTTTTATATTGATTACACAGAAACTATACAGTTCCACAGATGATACAGGTTTCCAGCCTTTTCATCAGTTAAGTCCAAAGCATGGAGAGCACGATACAGCATGCTTATGAGTCACTTCTCACTGTTCAATGTAAGATACAGGCCTGTTGTCTTCACTGTAGCTCCTGAAGTTGCAATTAATGCTCTCTGCTATTCAAGTACATCCTCCCCATAACTTTCGTTTTCGTGACCTTTGCACACACCATTCAACTCCATTTCCTCCTAAAAACCTGCATGCTTGCTCCCACATAAAGGATAAGACTTCATAGAATCATTTAGGTTGGAAAAGACCTTTAAAATCATCCAGTCCAACCGTTGACACTACTCTACCAGGTCTGCCACTAAACCATGTCTCCAAGCACCGCATCTACACGACTTTTAAACACATCTAGGGATGGTGACTCAACCACCTCCCTGGGCAGCCTGTTCCAGTGTTTGATAACTCTTTCAGTGAAAGCATTTTTCCTCATGTCCAGCCTAAACCTCCCCTGTTCTGTTCCCTCAAAGAGGGAAGAGGAAACTCATGCAATCATTACTGTACCAGTTTTCTCACCAAGATTCAGTTGTGTTATGGCTCCTAAATAATCTTGTTACTGATTTACCTGCCTAGCCATAATTCATGTTTTTTACCTCTTAAGACTCTAAGACAGTACTTTAATACATGCTTACTCTTCCTCAAAGGAAGGCTTAATACTACGTCTGACATAATGCCATATCCTCAGTCTGCAAACCCGTTCACATGGGCAGGGAGTCTTCGGCTACATAAACACAGGAGCCTTGCTACAACATCCAGTACATGAGCTACAGTCCAACATCTACCTCAATGCTAAAACAACAAAAAAAAAAGTTATGCTGCCAGTGGAAGTATCTGTGTTGCTACGGTCCAGCTTTTTAGCTAACTGAAAAAATCTAACAATATTTGGGGTCATGTAATGTAAAGACAACTAGAAGCCAGAATAGATCAGAAAGTTTCCTGCCTCAGTTTTTTCTGACCATACTCCTTTTGGTATGAGGTTGGTATCAGATCAAAAATAATTACATTATTCTCCAGAAACTCTTACAGAATACCAGACATACAAAATACCCAGATCCAAAGCTATGATTAAGTATAATGATGAAATGGGTTCAGTTGAAAAAAGCCAACCATGAACATACATAAATACTCACATCCACACTTGAAAGGCAGTAACACCTATATATTTGCAGGCTAACTTTTTTTTTTTTTAAAAGGATTGACAGAAACATCTCCTTTGAGAAACTCTCAACACCATTTCCCTTTACCCTGCTCTCCCAACAACTAGCCTCTGGCAGACTTTATTCATAGCAGTTTTCCACACTGTTTGTCTTCTACTTCCATTCCTCTAGAAGATTCCAGCTGGAAGACAGAATTGGTGACCTTTTCAGAAGTAGACATTGCTGCCAAGGTTACAGCAATAAACACCAGGATTGTGAGGGAACTGCCTAGAAGCACCAAATTTTAATTAAGGGTAAAAAACATGTATGGAATTTGGTGTGAACAAAGTAAGTCTGAAATCAGCAGCCTATGTTTTGCCCTACTAGAAAGAAAGGTTATCTCAACTGCAGGAAAGGGAAAGAATGTTCCCATTCCCCACCTGCCCTTCCCTACCTTCTCTGAGAATGCATCTCCACATGCCAGGTAGCATTGCATTGCTGGCAACTCCTAATTTCAAGCTCTGAAGGGACTTATCACACAGGTAGAACAAATTACCTGTGTTGCCTTTTAAAGTTCTTTATGGCAGCAAATTATTGAAGAACTACATCATAATTGTGTTTTTTAAAAAAACAGTTAAGAAATAGATGTCGTTCCCAGTGGAAATTCAGTTTGGCCTCTAACATATAACAGGCTCGAGTAGGTCCAGAAAAAAATACCTACCTTGCAAGACAACACAGCAAAGTCAAATTTAGCATTTTATGGCTGACATTTAAGTGTCAGCAATCGTTTTGCCTAGTTTTAGAGTGCAACTTGTTGCATGTTTGCAATAGCTGAATTGTAGCTATTAACCAGCAATACATATTTTCACCAGTTCACCAATGACTTGTTAATAGCTACCTTTTCAAACATGCAGACAGATAACTCCTATCAAACACAAAATTGTCTAATGCACACTTTGGAATGTCTGAATCCCTGTATCATAGCTACTTTTTTTGAGATAAGAAGTTGTAACAGTCAAGAAAGAAATCTGACAGCTGAAAGGATTAATAAGAGTTCTGTAAAGGATTCTTTCTCTAGAACAGAGATGATCAAAATTACCAGATGACTCGCAGGGATAAACAGCCTTTGCTGGATGAAGCATCTGTTAAGCTGCTACAGAGAAACTGATGCTAGGACACTTCTGAATTCACAGGCTCAGGGCTAAACCAACGGTGACACTTTGAAGACACTGCTTATTTGAAGGGTGCTGTCCTTTGATATATCAAGAGCTCCTAAGCACTTCAGTAAAAAACAACAAACAACCCCCCCCCCCAAACCACACACACACATACCCCAACACCACCCCCCCACCCCGGATCCTAGCCAACATTCCCCATCTTGTAAAAAGATTATAGTGTCCAAGTGCTATTATGGCACAAACAACAGCAGCTCTGTTTGCCTTCAGAGCTACTGCAGCAATATTTAACTCACTGCTTCAAACAGAGGTCTCCAACTCTCAAAACAAGGAGACGGCTCTGTTTTTAACAGCAAAAAGATAAATTCTCAGATTTGTCCAAACACAGATCAAGATTCTTAAAGATTTGCTTTCCAAGCACCAGGAAAGCCTGCTGCAGTTACACTAAATGTTTAAATGCTAAATCCAGCAACTAGAAAAAGCATGCATGTATGTCCCCTTGTTAGAGATTAAATGGCCTGTTTTCTAGTTTATCACTGGCAAACATTAGGTCAACAACATACTCCCTCCAAATTCAATCATGTTGAGATTATCACTCACAGGAAATAGAAAACATGTATTTCCCAACCTCTCAAGCATAAGCAACAAGCCACAAAGTTCTGAAAAAATACTGCCTGACAAAATAATTTCCCCCTTCCTTCCCACAGCTTGAACCTAGTACAGAAAAAAGTCTAACAGTAATGTGGAAGAAACATTTTTTTAACGTATATTCAGCAGATGAAGTCCATCTAGACATCAAATCCAAATGCACCTTTTTTTTTTTTAACACCACACATACATGCATCCACAAGAATCACGACAGCAGTCCCTTGTATAGAGCTTCAATTGCCACATGGCAAGGACACTGTAGCAAGCCAAAAAAATATCTAAGAGCTGGAGAAGTTGCAGAGATTCAGGCAACAAAGGAAGTAATATTTAACTCATCTAAACAAAGTTACTGCCAGAAAGACAAGTCTGGGTCATATCTTGATATCATGTCTCATTTCATTTGGTGCCTTGTTTCCATAAAAGTAATCAATGAATGCTATCAGCAGAATGTCCACATTTTCAACCACCACAAGGGTCAGTGATCTGTCCTATTTGGACAACACCTATCCAGCATATCAAAGGATGATAGTTTGTCCTCGCGGTCCAAGGTTATATCCATTGAGAAACCTTATCTGTGAAAGATACTGTTTTAGAAGACGAGTCGAGACTGAAATGATGGAACAGAGCATTTCCTGTTATAAACAGCTTTTGGTGTAAGTTAACCTTAAAGCATACCTATTCCAAACTTCACAATCACGTGGAAGATTTGGGATTCTTCCCACTGCTAGCAGAAAGACAGGCTTATCCATGTTTTAGACTTCACCAACATTCTTATCTATTCTCTGCAAGGTCATTTTCTTTACTAGCTGTAAGCCACAGTCCCTTGCTCGATAAACCTGCCAAGAAAAATTAACACATCTCCAGGAGCCGAGAAATACACTGCCAGGTTTGGAAGCTAATTAGAACAACTAAGTTTTGAAGAACTATCAAAATGGGTCCACTAATTTATTATTTGCTAGCCAGTGCCTGGTAGTAGGCCAGATAGTAAGGGCTTCACTACACACTTTCCAGACAAGTAACTGGAGTGGATTCAGGGTAAGTTCTCATGTATACCAACGTGCCTTTATTGATGATCTCTACAAACAAGTCAAACACAACGAAACTAAACCAAATCTGAAATATTATACCTAAATCATCACAACTGCAGTATAAATGCCACCAGAAGATCCAAAGCTTTGTATGGACTATGGCAAACGTGTGGCTGACACTCAGTATATTAGAGAATTTCTGAAAAATAGCAACAGACATTTCAAACTAGTTATATTCTTCACTCTTGAAGATGTTCAAAGAGACTAATCTACTACCAATGAAGAGATCTGTCCACTTTAAATCATTTATCTATTGAAACACCATACCAGTTAGAGTAACTAATATAGTTAGGTCAAAGTTCACATAACTAAGTGTATAGTCTTATGTCCACAAATAAAGTAGGCTTGCTTTTAAGAAACAATTCTGCTACTCGCTATTCTTAACCACAAAAATATGCTAGATACTGAAAGCTTTTCCTGGACTGTATGCTCCTCAAGTTACATTCCTCCTGGATCTAATACCTCTCTGGCAGCATATACATTCAAGATAAGAAGCATTATTAATTTGATTTACGTGAGACTTAACTAATACCGCATATGAACTATTTAACAGCGCTACAGCATTTTGATACCAAAATCTAGATCGATACTAGACATTGAAGTAGTTCTGTAACCTCCTTTAAGACAATAATGACAAAACCCAAGCACAGTATTCACTCAGCTGCTTTAGGAAGATGGTGAATTTGGACCAACTAACCCCTGACAACCCAGTAATTTATTAGCAGAATTCAGCCCAACCCACAAACTATTTCATTTGCCATTTGAAGACACCCTTGTGAAAGCAATATACTTTGAAGTCAAGGCTGTGCCTGAAACCATAAGGTCTTTAACCTCTTGTAATCCCTTAGTCTTACTGAAGGGAACCTGACCTCAACATGGACCACTGTTGAGTTGATGTCAGCAGAACTTTTTCATTAGAGGTATTTGATGCATGTGGTTACACAGATACTCCTTATGTACATGTTCACACACCTTCTTTCAGCCAAAATTCTGATTTTACTACAAATTTCCATTCACTTATGCTTCTATTCAGAGGTATTCTGTATCAGACGACTTAAAAAAAATTACTCAAAAGTAATTTCAAAGTCACAGAGTACTAGAGCAGTCCCTTGATTTGCTGTAATTACACTTCTTTCATGGTAAGTCCCTTCTCTGAGAATGAATTAAAACAAAGTAAAATGTTTTTACCGTCCCTTTATAATTAGGCTGTAAATTGATGTTTTTCTGAATTGTTTACTGTTTGAGCTTAGTCTTCAAGTGCATGTTGAAGGAAAAAAAGACCCCTCTTTTGGTATAATTAACCTAATTTCTCCAAGTTGCACAGAAAGCATATCATCAGTTCAGAAATTAAGTTATTATAGTAAAGCACATAACCCCATAAGAACATTTACTATACTCCATCTCCAGTTCATGTGGAAACATATTTAACACTTATATCCAGAGAGTTTTCAAACAAGTTTTAAGAAAACAAGCGGCAGGCAGATTCAAGATTTGCTGAACAGGATCATAGTTGCATATCATTTTATCCAAGTTAATTAGAAATCAGCATTAGAAATCTCACTTGTGTTTTTGGTTATGAAAGGATCACACGATAAAGCCTCACTGTTTATCAAGGTAGTTGCATAAATCATGACTCTTGGGTTAACCTTCAAAGAGCAAAACCTATCTGAAGAACCCACCTACAACATAACGTACAGAGTAACGCTCACAGTTGACTACTACATAAACTGCTAAAGCTGCAAGATCCCTCAATTCTTATTCATTGCATTAAGAAAATAAGCCAAAGGCATCAATTTAGTCTTCATAAGAGCATGTTGATACCCAGTCCAGGTTATCACTAGGAAATGCCTCAACAGCAGCAGGAAGATTACTGCTCCAGCTGCTACTGCGATACTGTCATTTTGCTGGGAGGGGAAAGCCTAAAACCAAGTGGAGGGAAAGGGGCGGGAAGGGGATAACAACACTCAAGCAGCTCATCAATTTGTCAGTTTGTCTAGTGTCACCATTAAGAGACAAATCTAGGTAATTCAAACCCAGATTCCCATTCCTCGTATTGATCAGACAGGACAAAGATAACTACCCAAAAACTGTACCTGCAATTACACTCTGTTCAAAACATCAGAAGGACAAGATAAGCTATCTGATCTAGTCTTTTACTAGAATTGCCTTGGCATGTATGATTAACTTTATTAATGAAGCATTTACAATCAGAATACTTCACCAAGAACAGAAACATCAACTTTAATTCCTCCCTTGTTTTAAATTATGATAGAGTTAGAAGGTTTGAGCCTTATTTTACAGCAGACATTACACAATGAATTTGAAGTCCTAAAAATCAACACTTCCAGGACTTCTTTCCTATTTTCCCATGCCTTTTACAACTGAAAAAAAAATCCAAAGCAATCAACCTTGCTGATCCTCTCAACTGAAGCGTTTCAGGTAGTTTAAGAAAGATTTACAGGGGAAAAAAACAAAAAAACTATAATGCATTATTTGACAGATACATGGGAACGTTTAGTACTAATTCACTAACTATACTTCTGTAAGAAAATCCTCAGATGCCCTTGATTGTGTTTCACCAAATTCCAACTTCTAGTGCCCCTGTAGTAAAGGACACCCATAGTAAGCCTACTCACAGCTGGTGAGCTGATTGTTGAACAGCTGTAAAAAGCGTTACAATTTTAGAACTCTTAAAATTACAGTCAAGTCCTCCATAACTATTACAAGAACTTAATTCCTTAACATTTAGGTGAGCCATTTCAAAATTCTTTGTCCAAAGCTGTAGTCAAACAATATAACATATTAACATGGTGCAACTCAATGGATTTTCAACACAAATCAATAAAGGTATTTCCTCTCCCATTCTGTTCCTGCAGAAATTACCAATAATTCTTCTGAAACCTAAAAATAACTCATTTATCTGACAACTGCTCTATCAAGTTGTATTTGAAGCCTAATCCTCCTCTTTAAAAAAAAAAAAAAACAAACAAGTTCACCTTTCCTTTTTTCCCCAACACCTGTAGAACAAAACCCTGTCAAAAAAAATAAAAGCTCGTTTTCACAACTTCCTTATCTTTAAAAAGAGTTTAAACACATGCATAGTTAAAGCAAGACCTACCAACAGATTGCCTACCTGTCCTACAAACAGGACAAATAAAAATGAACACCAGTTAAACAGGATGCATGAAGTCTCTTCCTTCTCAGGGGAAGAGAGGTACTCACTCCACTCCTATAGCTGATACTGATGATGTAGATGCTAAGGGCACCAACCTTAATTCTGTTTACACTACTGGATATGTTATTTGGACCTATCAGTTATGCCTGCTGCACAAGAAGCCCTACAAATTCACAAACATCAAGCTGAACAATGACATGAAAAGGTTGGCATGATTAGTGAATATATAGCTACCAACACCAAATGGCAGCTTAGCAAGATCTACTAAACGCAGACTTTCTAATCACACCCAAAGAAAGACAGTAATCTAATGGAGCCACACATTCTTTGAGAAAGTTTGGAAAAAGCTTAACAAAGGCATAGAACAGGTTTTATAAAAGAGGGCCTGACCATAAACCCTGGGTCGGAGACACTCAGAAGAAAAAAGGCAAATAGGAATACCTATTTTATTCAGAGACAGTATTTGTTAGACTGTTTGCAGCTTCCAAACTTTAGAAGTGTTGTGGCTAAATAAAGCATAGCTGGAGGATTGTACTAATGCAAGGTTCAGAATTAGCAACTGGGAGACACACTATGGATATACATGAAGGTAGTAACAATGCCCAACCATTAAAGGATTACATGATGTAAGTCTTCCACCTATAGTCAAAGTACCAAACTAATCAAGTACAAGTTTTGATGATGTTGGTTCCTTTTCAGAAGTTTTTGTTTGTTTACTTGCTTTAAGTTACCCAGCAGCTCTGCTTCCTGCAGACAAGTAACAGGCATACTGTACTGAACACAGACCCTCCTCAAACACTGAATATTTCGTAACAGAAAAACCAAACATTGTACACAAAACACATACACAATTTCTGGCTGGAGAAGCTAGCCAAACCTGAAGTCACTGCAACGATACAGCTGTGCCTTCAACGACATCAAGTACATTTTCCAGCACTTGCTTAAACTTTCTAAATTGCTGTATAACCATTTTAGTTTGTTATACATCCCTTCCAAGCACTGGAAGCATGGTGCTTGTGAGGAGCTGTGAGCTCCTACAAGAGCTAGAACTTAGAAACCGGAAGACGACAAAGGACCCTTTGCTTATAGTAGTCAGGAGGAGATTCAGTTTGGTGCCTCAGGAGCTAAGAGGTTCTATGGGTAGACTGATTCTCCATTCACAGGAGAAATGTTAGTACAGGTATTTCAAGACATCTATTACTCCAATTTTCAAAGATGACTCAAGCAGAATCATGGCATGCTGTCAGTTGCACTATAAAACTGACACTCAGCGATGCACTCTTCTCACATCTGGCTAGTAGGTATCCTGTGCGTTTTCAAAGTCTGAGGAACACTAAATACCGAATAAGGAGAAATCCTTTGCTACTATAAAAGTTACAGTTTTGCTTCAATACTAACTTTTTACTGACAAGTGTCAGCTGCTTAGGAGGATTAAGATGTCAGCAGGTTGGGTTTTCTGTAACTATGGGAAGGAAAAACATTCATCATGTCTAAAACATACCTCTACATTAGACAGTCACACTTAATGGAACACAACTGCCCCACTGCGCTTCTACTGTTAAAATTGTCTCTAGTAAATCTTCCTTAGACTTGCAGTCCAGCATAAGGTAAATGACTGAAGACTAAGTACTTGCAGTAAAAAGATACAGATCTAGATTTGCATATTACTTTATAGTTCTGCAACAGCTAGGAGAAAAAAAACCCAAACAACCCAAACCTGGAAAGTCAGTCTTTCATAGCCAGTTGTGGGAGGTTTTGGGTTGGGAAATAGCTGATTTTTAAGCCATCTATATTTGAGGGGAGGATACAAAGATAGGCTACAAGGGCTGGAAAGTAAAGATCCTAGACATATATACCTAATACATAATCTCCACATTGCTGAAATAACAGTAATGAAGCACAGATGTGATACACAAATTGGGGAAGTTGGAGGTCAAGAAATTCTAGCCTGCTGCAGTACAAATGGATGTCACAGAGAGTAAAACTCCTACACACTACATTTCTGGTTTAATTACTATTGAAACAGATATTAAAATACCAAAAACTTTCAGTTGATAAAGCTGTGAATTAGGTTAAATGAAATTAAAGGTTTCTATTTCCATGGGATTCAAGCTGGTTTCAATTACAAGTTTGCTACCAATCAGTGTATCTCTGCCATTAGCTACACGTTAAACTTCACTGAAGACAGTCTTTCTGTAGACTCACGCAGCTTCTGCTCCACAAGCACTCCAAGCCTCTACCCAGCGCCAGGGGCTGCCGCACACAGCTATCACAGCTCTCAAGCTACTATTTCCTGGCACATGGACCCATTGAACTGGGACTCCTGTTTGAAGAAACGGACCACTTCGGTTCTCTTCCCCATACGTTCTTCTAAGCGGGAGAAACTCGTGGCCTTTTCCCGTAAGCCTATTCTTTGCGCTAGCCGCAACTACCCGGGCTCTGAGAAAGGGGAACTACTGCGGCGGTTACGGCCGGAGATGGGGGAAGCCAGAGCTACTTCGCAGGAAGAGCCGGCGCGCCGCTGCTCACAAGAGGCCCATCCAACGACGGGAGAGCAAAGCGGGCGGGCGAGGAAGAGCACGGGGAGATGGGTGGTAGCCTCCGGCTCCGGGCCCAGCGGCAGGTGGCGCGGGCCGCCGCGGACTCCGGGGCTTTCGGCCTCGCCCAGGCGAGAGCGCAGCCCGGCGGTGCCCAGACAGCCGCTCCGAGAGGCGCTTCGGGCTCCCCCCTTTTCTAAGCATCGATCCCGGCGACCGAGCTCCTCCGGCTGTAACGCGCCTCCGGCCTGCCCGCCACCACGACGCACCCCACAGCTCCCCGGCGCCTGCCTGCC
>VYXH01003743.1:0-44795 GCA_013397275.1 Burhinus bistriatus | reverse complement strand
CACGCAGATGGGCAGCCGGTGGAGCGGGTCCGTGGCAGCGCGGTGGCTCGGGGCTGTCTTCCCCGCTCCGCGGCTGAGGCCACGACCGGAGGAGGCCCCCCGGCCTACTCGAGGCGCTGCCGCGCTTCACGCCTGAGGCGAGCGCATCACGGGCCCGTGGCAGTGTGGTATGCGTGCATGGGGGTGGCGGCTTCCTACCTCTGACACCTGAGGTAGATACTCAACAACTCATCAGTCGGCAGGGGGATTTCACTTGTGTCCGTTAAATTTCTGACACCGAATATTGAGATACTAAGTCAATTCCAGTTGAAATGAGCCAAAAGGTCCAAAACCAGTGGAGGCTGTAGAAGGCAACCACGGCCGCCACAGAAGCACTCCCGGCGGTTGAGTTTCAAGTTTCAAGCCAGACGCCCGAGGACCCCTTGCAGTGTTCCATGCTCAATGTCAGTATTATCAGCACATTATTGATACACATCCTATCTGTGCTACAAAAACCATTGCACTCCACTTACCTCACCATTTGTTACCAAATAACTGCTAGGCTACAAAGCAACATGCCATTATGCCATGCCCTGTCGCCATATGCCATTTGTTTCACAACTAAATATTGCACAGATGGACATTCATCAGCTTAAACAAAAATGATCAAGCATTCAAAAGTTAGGAAACACCCTACATAAGCTTGCATAACCCATATTTACTCAGATTACAGTGCATATAAAGTATGATATGGGAATTGTTATAAACACAGTCTTTTGTTATGCAACTGCATGTTACTTTTTCAGAATGGCTTCTGCCATGAGAATGGGAGCTGTGCTCACATAATCCACAGAGATTCAGTAATATATTTTATCCTTATTGTTAAATTTGTACTCTTACGATTATCCACTCCATACCAGTTAAACCTAGTACCTAAGTACTTCTTGACAGAGAAGACTTACAATCACGTAACTGTCAACTCATTACCATAATTGTTAGCGGACAGTTTTTCAGAGACACTGTTCCTTGGAAAATACCTGCTCATTGAAGCTGAAGCATTATCTGATCATCTGCCATATAGGAAAACCAACTCAGGCGGTGCAAATCTGCCACATTTCTGCTGAAAGTTTTTACTACTTTGTTGTACGCTATTATGGCACCAGTATTTCCTTTTTTGCTCCAGTGAAATCCTGGCATATGCTAGGCAGCCTTACTGACTGTGGGGATGAAGCTTTTTCATTTCAGGCTCCCCAGTGTGGAAGAGTCCATTGCAGCAGAGAGATGCAGGTGCAGAACTGCAGTCGGTGCACATGAACTCTTCAGAAAATTTATTTTAAAAAAAAAATCTCTATTGGGTATATGCAAATTAAAGTTTCTCAAATCGTTACAGAAGTTAAATTTAGGTGCATTTTTCAGAAGTCACTTTGTAAAATGTGTCTGTGACATCAAATGGAAGTAATGGGGAATATACTGGTAATATTTCAGTGTGGGCACAGCAGTGTATTTTGTCCAGTGTATTTTTGAAAACAGCTAAAAAATGGTGGGACTTTAAACCTTGTCTATAATAAATACCATATCATCCAGGAATTGTCATAGCTCATTAATGATAAGTTGTAACACTGACAGTGCATTAACTGATGCACTTAATATAATTTGTTGTTTATAGTAATAATTAAACAATTTTGGTATCAGAATTTTAAACAAAATTTGTTGGCAGAATAGGAGAGAACCAGAAAAATAGATGTAAAAGTTATCAAGCATGTATTCTGTAGGCTGAAAATACCTAATCAGTGTGGTCTCCAACTGAGTGGCAAAGTACAGCATGAAAGTCACAGATTTGCTTCATTTTTGTGGGTTCTATGACCTCCATACCTATGATGAAAAGATCACCGTGCCATCATCATACATCAAATATGTGCGCTACCACAAGCTGACTTAATGGCAACACAGCAGAGCGCAGTATCACAAAATTATTTCAGATGCCATCAGAACATAAAATAAATACGGAGTATTCAGAGCACAGTGTTGTCTGTGTTGATCATCAGTGCATCATACAGTTCTGTTCAGTGAACTCAAAATATCACCATATTGCAATGTACTATTATCTGTCTGAATCAGTCTTATACTGAACTAGGACACTGATAAAGCAGTGTATCACAATGATACATTGTGAGTTCACAATGCTGGAAAATTTCTTCAGGATCTCAAGAGCCTCAGAAATTGTGGGCATACTGTGAGACAATGATCTGATTTTTTTTGAGATTACTCTTTCAAGGTCAAAATTAATTTATCCCTCCAAAATTATTTATCAGCAGGCAAACATCATAGTGACATAGTATCAGGATGTATTTGCATGTTAATGTAGTAACATATGGTAGTTTCTCAAAGAGCCTACCAAACTGGTTATTCAAGTTAGCATTGTGAATTTTTCAACACAGGAAAAATTGAGAAGATACCAACACAAACACGATCTAGTCTGGGAACACTGAATAAATTATTAAAAAACCCAACATAGACTTGCATTAGCTAATATTAAAAAAAAAAAGTATTTGAAACTCTATTACCCAGCAGAAAGAGGTAGTGTGACACAAGGTTATAGAAATTTATAGGTAGTAAAACTACAAGTGCCTGAAAGGCCAGATATTAGTTTGTTATCTGTGAGAGTACGAAACAAACACCTACATACTCACAATCAAAAAAAAAAATAATTTCAGTTCATGTCTGTAAATTGTTCCACATTTCTAAGCAATACTAGCAAGTTATTTCATTCACAGGAGTCTTCCAGAGATTACTTCATTGTGTCTCTCCAATTTTAAGCAAGGGCAACAGCTGTGAGAATTTTGTGCCTTTTATTGACCAACTCATAGAAATGTTTAATTTTGCATCCATGCCTGGACTAGTTTCCCCTGTCTCCCTGATTTGGAAACTGAAAAAGGTGTCACTGGCTGAAGTGAGAGGGGACAAGTGTCATACCAAAACCATGAAGTATCACTAGAAAAGACAGCCATGCTACAGGAACACAGTGTTCATATAGAAACTTTGTTTCTCTGTGTATAACTTCATCACTATATATCTCAGAAATAGAACTGGTTTTATTAAACAATAGTCACATATATTTATGTCAGTCAGCTGCAGACATTATTATGAAGGGTGGGGTTTTTTGCATAGAGTAAGACATATTTACCACAAGCTAGATACTTGTGAGGGCTATATGGATGCTCGCTTCTGTCTTACTAAATGCAAAGAAGGTGTTTATAAAGAGTGTATTTATGATTACCATTTTTTGTATTGTATTTATTAATTTATTGTATTTAAGCCATTACCTCTTGTCCTATCACTCCACTCCCTGATAAAGAGTCCCTCCCCATCTTTCCTGTAGGCCCCCTTTAGGTACTGGAAGGCTGCTGTAAGGTCTCCCCAGAGCCTTCTCTTCTCCAGGCTCAACAACCCCAGCTCTCTCAGAGATGTGAGCTNAGGGTGCACTCAGTCCCACTGCCCATGTCGCCGACAAAGATGTTAGACAGCACTGGTCCCAGTACCGACCCCTGAGGAACACCACTCGTCACTAGTTGCCACTTGGACATCGAGCCATTGACTGCAACTCTTTGAGTGCGATCATCCAGTCAATTCCTTATCCGCTGAGTGATCCATCCATCAAATCCATGTCTCTCCAATTTAGAGACAAGGATGTCATGTGGGACAGTGTCAAATGCCTTGCACAAGTCCAGGTGGATCCCTGCTGAAGATACCAGGTTGTAACACATTAAAGTACGGACAGATGCAAATCCTACCTTAGGAAACCACATCATGATGAAACAAACGTTATGTTGAAGTGATTCCTATGGCTATTGTGAAATGGTTACTCTGCCAGCATCTCTGGCCAGAACCTGGAAACTATCCCTAAATGATACTGCAGCAGATACAGCAGCCCAACGAAGAAAGGATCCACCTGGTATGTGCTTATCTTTTGGCTCTTAGGTACGGTCCCACTACCCATTCTGAGATTTTTTACTTTATTTCCACCTGCCTAATACTGACTTTAGAATCTCATGTGAGTCATTGACAGATATGACCTGGAATGTGATTAGAAATTAAAAATTAGAAAAATAGGGGAAGCAGTAGGAGAGAGATCACATTCAGAAACTGTGGAACTTCCTGTAATGAAGTTATTTATTTATATAGAGCCACAAGTCAGGAATAGCAAAAAAAGATAGCGAGGGCTCAAGAACAGAGTGTAAGATTAGTATTTGCAATTAACTCATCTGTGACATATTGTTTTGTCTGAAGTTTACTTCATGCTATCAGTTGCACAGATCACAAACCGTATATGGTTTAAGATGCTACTGTGATTCTAATATAATATTTGACACTAATAAAGTCATTACCACAATGCCATATGCAGTTTCCTGATAATTTATTTGTGACATGTGAGTAGCACTGGAAGACGGAAGTTGAATATCAAGGAGAGCAACACACTGCCTTTGTTTCTTACACTCTATTTCCTTAAGTGTCTGTTACTGGCCATACTTAGGGTAACGTTGAGAAAAGCCAATATTGGCTCAGTTTGGGAGTCATTATCTTCATTAATGTCCACTGAGCAGATTTACAGCCATTGAGCAATGTAATCTAAGCTTATGATGCACAGTTGAAAGATGCCACTGATGCTGAGACATCTCTGTTAAGATTAATTTTTCATCAAGCAATGAACTCTATGAATTCTAACACTGAAAAACACTTTCTTCAGATAAGTTACAGTCAGTTGAGCCACATACTGGACAGCTGCTTAATCTTCACCTTGACATTAGCTATATTAGACCATAAGATTATTTTTTGGCAACAGAGTAAACTTAAACTCCACCAAATGCACTGTTGTAACACTTTCTGCCAGGCAATTATTTAAGACACTTGAATTTATACTCTATGCTTCAAATTTTAATTTCAGCTGTAATATTGCTGCATTAACAGCTCTTATCCTTGAGCTACAGTGCATTCCAGTCACAGTAGCATAGGGTGGAATTTGCAAACTTACTGCTATACATGATGTGGTATGAAAGACACAGTTCTACTGAAGCTCAAAACCAGGCCTTTGTATGAACAGTTAATAATACAGTTAAAACTATTTGTTTTCTAATTTGAGGTACTACGGTTCAAAGATAAGGGTATGATCAAAACTGGTTAAACCAGTTTAGGAGAGGTCCAGGAACTTATTTTCAGTAGCGTATTAAAGTTAGATAGAATATTTGAAGATGTGTTTGAATTCAAAACAGAGCAAACACCTCATGAGAGGAAACTTACAATTTTACTCTCCAGAGAGCTACTACAGTTCTTGGTCAAGTGCTGCTTTTGTCTTTTACTAATGAATTAACTGATAGAGCATACTTAGTGTTCTGAGTGTTTTTTAAATTTCATCCTGAAAATATTTAACGCATATTAGGTATTGTTGTACAAACTGGATGGGAAACAAATATATTGTGTCCAGTTGAATGCATTCTGCTACCTTGTGTATGTTTTCCATGCTAACGTGCTAATTCTTTGGGTTTCGGTAGCAACTGTTAGGATTGCAATATATAGTCAGTAAAGATTACTAAATCGGTACATCATAGAACGGACAGGACCTCTGGAGATTGTTTAGTCCGCCCCCCCTGCTCAAAGTAGGGCTACCTACAGCGCATCCATCAGGGATGTGTCCAGTTTTGTTTTGAGTCCGCAGACAGAGACTCTACACCCTCTCTGGGCAGCCTGTGCCAGTATTTTACCGCCTTCACAATAAAAAAAAAACCAAACCAACAACAAAGGTTTTTTTCTTTTGTTTAAATGGAATTTCCTGTATTTCTGTTTGTAGCCTCTTGTCCTATCACTAGACACCACTGAGAAGAGTCTGGCTCCATCTTCTTTGCTCGCCCAACCAGGTACTTATACACACCAGTAAGATCTCCCCGAGTCTTCTCTTCTCCAGGCTGAACAGTCCCAGTTCTCTCAGCTTGTCCCCACAAGACAGATGCTCCAGTCACTTCATCACTTTCATAGCCCTTCACTGGACTCACTCCAGTATGTCCCAGTCTCTCTTGTACTGGGACCCCAGGAATGTCTCACCAGTGCTGAGTAGAGGGGAAGGATCAACTCCCTCGACCTGCTGGCAATGCTCTTCCTGCTGCAGCCCAGGAGGCTGTTGCCTGCCTTTGCCATGAGGGCACATAGCTGGCTCATGGTCAATGTGTTGTCTACCCAGATCCCCAGGACCTTTTCTGCAAAGCTGCTTTCCACCTGGTGAGTCCCCAGTCTGTACTGGTGCATTGGGCTAGTCCTCCCCAGTGTAGGGCTTTGCATTTGCGTTTGTTGAACTTCATGAGGTTCTTGTTGGCTGATGTTTATCTTGTGCTGCATGACTACACACAAACATAATTTCTCCTTTCTGTTCTTGCTGCGTCACTTAAAAGCAGCAGAAATACCCGTCATGAGATTCAAAATATGAAACTTAATTTCATACTCCTTATTTTGAAAAAAACGATTAAAACACCTTTTAACTGTATTGGCTACCATGCTGAGTCCTGTCAGCTGAATATTAGTGATATTTGTGTTTGATATTTTCTCTTTTCTTTGTTATTTAAATTTTCTGATGTAATTGCATTTTGCTATGTCGATACATTTAATTGCATTTTAGTACACTGAGTATATTGATAAACCTGTGCGTTATAGGAACAGTTGCTAGGAACGGCTGGTATCTGCGAGGAGTGCTGTAGGGTGAACTGATCCTTAAAGAGGAAGGATGGAGACTTAGTTACAACTTGATCATGTGAGACTTAGGTCACCACACCATTTAAGAAACGTGGCTGTCTGGATCATATGACTAAAATAAAACAGCTCAGTAAAGAACAAATTTTGTACAGGATAGACTTGTTGAAAGGAACCAGATATTAAAGATGTGAAAGTTGTTGCTCAATTAGGAACAGCAGACTAGCTGAAAAAAGTTGTAAGACAGGTAGCCCTGTTGCAAACATGGGATTAAAGGGAGCGTAATGGGCTCGTGGTTCTAGTGCTCAGCTATCACAGGCACTGGGTCATAGAAGTCCCTTTGTAAAATGATTGTGTTCTATTTTTGACACACCTGTACTTTGCTTCTTCTAACCTTCTTTTAATTGTCCCTTAATTTGCAGTCTAATTGCATTTACCAATATTTACCTTTTTTTCTCTGCCAGCACTTGCCTTTTTATCCAGTAATCATTCCCACAGTGATAAATCTGTAGACAGCAATCTTACCCCATTTCAGCTTTCATTTTATTGGAATAGAATAGCCATGTTCTGTAAGCTTTCTCTTGTGTAGAGAATCTCTTTCTTAATCATTCCAGGATCCCATCTTCACATCTTTTTCAGATTCAATTCATAATTTTATATAATATTCCAGATGAAGTTTCACCAAGATCTTACACGGCAAAAATTTTTTCATAACTACTGAAAACAGATCTCTTGATAGCAGCTTAAGCTTATATTTGTTTTTCTCCTAACTACCTCAGGTCAGCAATTCATAAAAAGTGTGACTTTGATGAGTTTATTTTGGTTTCCTTTTCTGTCACGTAAAACTGTTGAGGTTTTAGCACAAAATGTTATTTGTTCCCAAGCATAAAACTACATGTTTCTATATAAACTAAATTTCTTCTTATTTCTATTAGTCTAGGCTATAGGCTCTTTTGGTATTAATTCTAATTGGGAATCATTAATTATTTGTGTTGATGATGTTTCTTTATCAGTGAATTTCATTAGAATGTATCCACATGTCAACATTAGTTGTAGCTATTTCCTTTTGTGTCAGCTCATTTCATGCTTCACTTTTTCTCTGTGTCTTATTTATTAGTTTTTCATATCAAAATGTTGAAATTTGCTTACTTATTTTGCTTAGTAATTACATAACTTACCCTGAGTTTTGATACCTTTGAATTCGTAGTCAGTTCTCACTTCTGTTTCTATTTTAGTTACCCTTTTCTTGCAGAAGCTTCATGATTTGTCCTCAAGGACTGATTACACATAATCAACATCTAGCTCACATAAACAAGAGCAGTCATTTCTCTATCTGTATAATTATATAAACTATACAAGTTCTTGCGTTATTGCTCACAATGATTACTTCATATTTTTTGCTGTCGTTCTATTAAGCAGTTTAGTAATAACCTTTAATATAAGCAGAACATCCTGCCTCAATGGTATTTTCTCCAAAGTGATTTCTTTTTAGCTTAGTGTTTCTGGTATTGTCGGTTCAAAATAATTAATGTATTTCCCATGTTTACTTTGTACAAAATAAGCCATTTCATGCCTTCAGCTGTGAAACAAAATAGTATCTCTTCCTCAGTCACATAATCACTGTCAGAAGTTTGCGGTTTTTTGGTGTCTGTTGGATCTTTTGTTCTTTGATTGGTATGTTGCATTATATTCATTGCAACTTGGCATGACAGGGGCAGATCAGAAGACTGAAGCAATTAGTGCTGAGGCCCCTCTTCCTCAAAAGAATATGCAGAGGTGAGAAAAGCAAGCCTGTCATATACAGGGCACTGTTCTGTTGCCTATGGTCTCTGTCCCCACGGTGCCCAGGTTCTCAGGAACAGGTTTCAGTATCGGAAGAAATATGACAGAGCTATTTCTGCTTTGACTATCTGATGAGAGGGATGAGTGAAGTCAAGTTCTGAAGATGATGATCCACCTAGTAGGGATGTTACCTCGATGCCATTGCCAGCACGGTGACCTAAAAGACGGTGTCTCCTATGAAGTCTCCTGTGGATGCCTGTAACAGGGAAATATGGAATGGTAAGAGGCATCTGCAAAGGAGGGGAAAGAGAGCAGACAAACGGGAGAAAGTTAAAGACATATCCCTTGCAGAGTTTTCTGTGGGATTAGGAAATGGATACCCAGGGCAATGATGGAAGGTACACACTCTTCCACATTTTCCTGTGTAGTGTGACCATGGGACTGAGGGTGCAGAAGCCCAGATGAGGATCCCTTCAAGATCTTTGTCATTGCTGCATCTGTTGTGTGGCCCCAAAATGTAGTTATCATTCTTGGTCTTCAAGAACACTGCCTTTGCTCATTCAAATTTATTGACCCAACAGTCCCCTCAAACCCAGCAGTTGTGAGGTTAGCAACCCTCTGATATTGCCATGGGGTAATCCTGCTACTCAAGACTTTCTCTTGACACAGATTTATAATATCGCTGCAATCTGCAACAGGACTTGACTCTTAAAGCAGAGTTATCAGGTCTTCATGTTCCTGAGGATACAGCCTTTTTTAGCAAAACATTCTGCAGATATTTTGACTGGGCAGAATTTAAGGATATTGGACATTTGTCAAGGGTTTCTAGTTGTCCTACCATTCAGTCTTAAGCAGACAGCAGGATGTTCAGAAATCCCAAACACTGTAACAAACACACAGTAGTTACAGCACTTCCCAGAAGATTCAGATCTAATGTGCATGTACTATAGCAATGCTTTGTAAATGCACAACAAATCCAGCAAACTCCATGTGTGTTGGCGTTAGAGAAAATGCCTTGTTTGCCCATGAAGCATATGTAGAGGTGGTCTACTGCAGTCTAAACAAGGCAGGCTCACTGTTTAAGTGCTAAATAGATGGATATATACTTCTATCCAGGCAGAGACAAAAGAGCTCCACCCTAAGAATATCAGTCTAAATGCTTCAGTCCTTGCTCCAACATAAGGACTCAGAAGTAATTCTGAGCTGTGATGTCATTTTGGAGAAGTCTAAAGATCCAGTAATCTGGCAATTAAGGCACCCACATTGGTGTTGACAGACCTGATTTCAGTCCTCACTCCGCTTCATTAGTAACTTTACTGTTAATTCTTTCTCCCATGGTCCATGAGAGTGGCCTTGACAGCAGGTTGCCATACACCCTCAGTGTCAATCTTCTGGAATCTCTTACTTGCACTGTTTCGCTTTATATAAATTCTTCAGAATAGGGATGTGGATGAGAGACAGAACGTGGATTAGAAAATACATCCTTCCTCCTGCTAGGATCCTCCTAAGGGGGAAAACTGATCCCACTCTCCTAAGGAGAGAAGCAGCTTTCTGTCATCTGGGGTGTAAAATACATTAATCTCTGTTCTTGACAGGACCAACTTAGCAGGATTAGACTTGAATGCGTTGCTTAGAGCACCAAGGTTTCCAGTCAGAAGCTGAAGCAGTCAGATGCCTGAAAGTCAAACACCTTTGCAAACCTTATTCGGATTGATTTGGTGAACTTTGAGGCTCAAAAGTAGAAGAAATCAAACTGAGTGTTTTTTTCTGTGGGACATTTTAATAGCTGCTCTCATTTGGTAATGGGTCAGGATCTCTGGTCTTTGGCCATACTCTGGATCTGACATTTGGGGCACAGCTGGAACTTAATTTTTTTTTTTTTTTTCTTTTTTCCCCTCCTACTTGGTGCAGGACAGGTTTTTGCCAAAACAATTACGGCGTAAAATATTATTTTGTACTGTGAGTTTGTTCTATCAAATCCTGGTTTCCCTGATAGTGTATCAACTGCATTTAGTTTAACTATTTCTATTAGCTGAAGGCTTTCACATTCCTTGGAATTTCATGGGAATGAGAACTGTAGCACTCTGTTCCACTAATTTTACCGGAAGTACAGCAATACATTTGGTAGATAGAATTTGAAATAAATCAAGCCTCCATATTGTCTTAAAGAGGCTAACCTTTTCTTTCATTTCCTCCATTTCCCATTCTTATTTCCTCACTCCCTTATCTCCTCCTCACCTTACTAGACTGGGTGCTACAATCTCTTGGAATCTCTTGGAATCACAGAATCACAGAAAAATTTTAGTTGGAAGGGACCTCATCTGGTCCGACCCCCCACTCAAAGCAGAGCCAACTCCAAGGCTTGACTTGGCTGCTCTGGCTGCAAACCCCCCTCCTGTTACTTGAATTTACACTGATCTCATATCTATTGTTTCTATAAGTTCTTATGCATGGTAAAGGAGCTATAGTTGTTTTGGAATTAACCTAGACACAGTATAAGTATAGAGCTTGGGTGTTTAATTTTGTTCTTTGCCTTAGTGTGTAGGTGGTGAGTTCTTTTGTGTGCCTGTGAACAAAGGATCCCATACAATCCCATCATTGCAGGGCTCTATAATTTCCAAACCCTAAATTACAATGCAGGTAAGTGCACCCAGCAGTAATTTAGGACAAAATATACTACAGAGATCTTGAAATTAATCCTTAATCCAAGTATTACCAAACAAGAAAATTCAGAACAAAGGTTACCTTGAAAAGAAAATCAAACCATATCAGGATAGAGCAACGCAGCTCTGGCACTCAGTGGTGATACCAGGCAGAAATTATGGGAGTGGCAGGTAAAGACAGGGTTTGTGATCTCCGGTTAAATTTCATGTAGTAGCATGAAATGCCTCTGCTTGCCTGTTACACCACTGACGGGGGGAAGATAAGGATACAGACAGTTGTCAAAGCATAGCAACAGCACTGACCTGCTGGCTTTTTTACCAGGATCAGATGCTTGTCAGTGAATTAGGAGACTAGCAGCCAGCTATGCTGAGAGCTACAGGCAGATCAATATCTACTTCTTCCCCTTAGAAATGTCATTAAATGGAGCTGTGCCTCCAGTTGAAGGTGCAGGCAACCCTGTGCTCTTCTTGCACTCCCACTTAGAGGCTTTTCCATTCCAAGGCCTTACCTAGTCATCTAGGGTTGTCTGCTCAGGGTCTGACTGCACCCCACAGGAGGCAGCATGCAAAGACTCCCCAGCAAACTCCCAGCAGGCTAACAGAGACACATGTCCCAGAAGCAAGCAGAGTGGAGACGTTTAGCTTAAGCTATGATACACTATAAACCACATAGCAAGCTGAAAAAGCCCTATCTCTCATCGTCCAGCTAATTAGTTTGAGTGCAGCACCATGAGGATGCAATGATACTGATTCCAGTTCTGGGGTTAGCACAGCCAGCTGGGCTATCTGATATCTCAGTAGTCTGGAATAGACAGACATATAGTTACCTTGTAAGGGATGCTGGCCTAATTATCTCCCTTCACAATTTTTTTACTTAGTCAAAGGAGTACCTTTTGTATGAAAGGCTGAAAAAACCGTAACACTTTTGGCTGTCCTTTAATTGTAAATGCTGCAGCAGAAATGATCAAGAGCTGTACTCCCAAAAGCCTATGCTCTGGACAAAGTCACATAGTCTCTTCAATATGACAGAATCTAGAAAAAATTAGATGATAGAGTTAGTTGTTCAGTCATACTGGGACCAAGAAACAGTGATAGGCTTTCCCCAGTGATCAAACTTGCTGCCTTGTGGACATACAGAAGTTTTGGCTGATTCTGTCTTTCTATTTATGTGTGGATTGACAGTCTGGGAATGCCTTTGGGCTCACAAATACAGGTGTGAGCTGTAGCTCTATCCGAACTCCACATCAGGGTGTGACTTGAGTATACATCATCACTTCTGTTCTTTTCTCCCATGCCTTGGTTTACATGGAAATAAAACCAGGGGCTATGCATTAGAAAGAGGCTGCAGCACTCATTAACTTCTCTATCTATGGGGTCAGGGGACAGGGACTCTGAGGTCCACCACAGTGCGCATCTTCAATATAGACTTCTGAAACAGTCTCCATGGCTTTACCCACACATTTCTTTTAAAGTTTTTCTTCCTACAGAGAAGCTCCTTTCTAGAATTCTTTACTAATTTCCAGTTTTCGAGAATAGTTACGAAAGCCTATTTCCAGTCTTCATGCACCCAAAGGTTGTCCAAAGATGTAAATGGAAAATCTGCTTTTATTCTTCTTCCCCTGTTTATACATATGGGACCATCTTTTCAATATGAAAGAACTTATTTTTATCCCTACTCTAATGCAAAAGACTTTGAGTTTCTGTTACAAGGCTTCAGTTTTTCCAGGCTGAGAAATGGTTGGATTTTTTTTTTTTTTTTTTTCATTTTGGCTTTCACATGTCATATGTCACATATGGTTTCACCCATCTTCTCTTTCATCTACCTCTTTAATCTTCTTTTGGGGCAACTTGCATTCACTCTTTGTCCCAGCCATCACAGTATTTCTTCATGAGTCTTTGTTGTGTCCCTCCGGACAAAGGTCCTTGTTTTTATGTTACATTTTGGCAAGCTACTGTTGCTTATAATTTATGTCTGGGGCCATATCCTAATTCTTCATCAAGTGCATTTGGTTTGGGGGTTCTGCAAGGATCTATCCTATAGCAGGGCTTTCATTTTACAAGGACTGCTTTACTTGTCCTAGCTGCAATAACCCTTTTTGTTAGTCCCTGGTGCATTAGTGGCTAGCTTTTTATACTGCAGTACTTAGTGTAGTCAAGGCTACCATATTTGATTTGTTCAGCCTTATCCTTTAGTAGAGGGTCAGCCTCACTTTGCAAAATTTACCAGATTACCCAAATTACCAACCCTTACACTTTCATTTACTCCAGTTTCTGGAGGAATCTTGCCATACACATTAGCATCCTCTGTCCTTTCCTGAGCTGCTATTTTCAGTTTCTCTGGGATGTTATATTATTTAGGAGTTGTGTCTTTCTGTCTGAATTTCATAGTTTCTTACATACTTTCTTTTAATAACTGCTGCAGGCTGATTATTCCAGACACACTCCTCTAGTTCTTCAGACACATTTATCGTACCCTGCAGCTTTCTCCAGAATATTTTATTGTTTATAAAGCCACTTCATTTGCAGCTCCTGAACCCTTTTTGATTGCAGTTTCCTTGTGACAGGCAATACGGTGCTTCTGGGATTCAGGGTCTGTCTTTTTTATCCCCAAGTTAGGCTATTTCTACTGCCTAGACAGTGGTGGAACACTTGTGCTCAGCTGCAATTTAAAGTTACATAATCCCAGCTGAATGCTGAAGAGTTCATCTTTCAAGTAATAAAATATTCATTTGTTCCCACTGACATTTTAAAATACATTAAAGAAGCATTTATACTGATTTTCCCATTTGTTAAAGCTTGTGTTTAGAAAACTCACATTTGGATCATATTTAATCTGATGGCTTCTTTTAAAACTTTCACAGTGATGGCTCACCTGCGTGAAATGAACATGACAACAGAAAATGCTGTGTTTTGAAAATGATTGTGATAATGATAATTTCATTTGAAAACATAGGAGTATTGTTGAAATACTTCAGATGGCTGTTTGTGTTTAAATAAAGCACTCCTCCCTTGGAATAGAGGATACTGTTCTTTGGCTGAGACAGATAGCTCAGAAAGCTGTAACTTGCCACACTTACGGTAAATATTAAAGACATAATCTTGGGTGAAACCAGTAATTGTTTATAGAAATATCTCATAAAACACAGAAAAAGATTCATCACTGCTAAATGGAGTTCTCTAAAAGGAAAACATTGTTTTAGTATTTCTTACCAAGAAATGGCTCAATAAAACACATTATGTAATTTTCGTGTAAAATCCGTGGAGCTTGTCATTAAAGAAAGTTAGAAAAATGTCACGGGTCAGTATACAGTTTCTTGCTCATGGCTGTGTCATCAAACTGGCACAGTCCACACGGAGGGAGGTATAAAGAAGCTAAGGCTGATTCTAGGTGAAAGGAAGAAAGCCTCCCTCCTCACAGAGAAATTCTCAGTGTTGCCAGGTACAAATACAAATGCAACTTTGGCACAGAGTACCCTGGTGAGGACAATTGATACAGGAAGCTCTGAACAATAAAAGAGCCTAGAAAGTTGCTGGGACTTGTTATTTTCTTAGATATTCAAATTGTTGCATGAGGATAAGGAGGTTTTTGGTTCACAGAATGTTTGCTAAAGTTGTTTAAATCCTTTGGTGATGGAAGAAGTGACAAAGTTAGGGAGAACTCAGATTCTTTTTTTTCCCGTCAGGTTTAAAATGTAAGAAAACAAGAGTTAAGATGACTACCTCTGCCAGGAGCTAAAAAAAAATATCAGAACTGATTAAGAAAGGATCCTATATGCCATATCCAAAGCCATGTTCCAAAGTCCAAACTGAAGATAACAGAGAAAGCCAACTGCATATTTGGAACTCCACTGCCTAAGATTTGCTTATTGTATGCTAGAACTCAGCACTTACCTTTCTGATATCTGAAAACCTATTTTCTTATTAAGAGCTGAGGGCATAATTTCATAACTGGAAGGATTATGGCACGTGACATTTAGGTTCCCTCTGGAGAGTGCAGATCAAAACAAATCTTCTTCAGCTCAGCCTTCAGATGTTCATTTAGAAGCACTAAGAGTTGCGATGATTTAGGGTGCAGCTACATTAGCATTTTTCTTCAGATTAAGCATGCTCTTCCAAAGTAAATCTTCTGATCCTTTCCAGTTACCATGCTTTGGGCTTTGGGTTCATGCAGTGGAGAAACCTGAAACTAGAAATTTGCTCTGGGAGCCCTCCTGTTGTGCCCCAACAACTAATTCAGTTGACAGCTCTAGAGTTAGTCTGGAGTAACACCCACCCAAGACACATACAGACTGAAATCAGGCTCACAGAATCAACAACAGATCTATTCCCCCTGTGCCATGGCACTTGCTAATACAAACAAGGTCACAGTCACAGATATATGTGCATTTGTGTCTATGTATAATCACACGTGCCATCTCTACTCATTAAATAGTATATATGAGAAAAAGCATGAGATTCCTTTTTAGAGTGTGTTGGTTTGCACACGTTGCAAATGTTGGTTTCATTGTGGCTATCTAAACAAACCAATTTCATTGTGGATATATACTTTTCCCAGATTGAGTGACCCTGGGTGTTGTGCATTCTGTTGTGTCCTGCAGATGTTAGAGTGCACCTGCTATTGAAATATTTGTCTATATATTCAGTTATATTTGTTCTGATGCGCAACTGGGTTGTGAGGACACAGTTTGCTTTACATTTATCTTAGTTCTCCCATATTCGGGGTTAGCACACAGCCCAGCAGTAGCCCAAATTACATTAGAGGAGCTCTGCGAGCAAAATGGATGCATCTACAGTGATAGTTTTAAACCTTAATTTTTTTGATCATACCTGCCCCTAAAATTATACAAGACTAAGATTAATATTAAGCATAGTAACTTCACTGAATATCTTTGTCACACTGAATTTATGTGTGCTGAGTGCACATTCAAGCATTTTAATAGCATGACTTTAAATCTAAGGACTCTTCCTTCTGTAGAGATGGTGCAGCATCTGAGTTGGTTCTGCTCTGGGTGTCCAAAACTGACTCTGTGTGTGCTCTCACACAAGATGTGTATTCTTTTTTTGTTGGCCTCAGCCTGAAAGGTGATTCTTTTTGAAAACATTTGCTTTCTCCCAGCAAACAGTGAGAATGCTGGGCAGGTTTTTGTCCAGAGAGTGGAAAAGTAGCTGGAATGTCAGTTTTCTTTAATTCATTTTGCTCTGTCCAATTTATTATTGATAAGAAGTTGTATACCTGATAGAGCCATCCACATAAAGGACTACTGTAAGTCACATTCATGAATGTGCTAGTCACCAGTAGAGCAAAGTGTATGTTGTGGGTTGTTACTGATGACAAAACTCAATAGTAATGACAATAAAGGATGCTCTGTACTATGTACTGATCATAGGAAAATAGAACCCAATGAAATGGCAACCTGAATATCTGTATGAGTCATGCCAAATACTGAGTACTAATGTCATCTTTCTCAAGGAAATTATGAACGATATTCTTAGAAGGGAGAAAAGAAACGTCTTTCCATTCACAAAGATGACTCAGAATATGGCTATGCATATCATAAAGCATGTTCATACACTCTTAACATCGTTTATTGGCCTCAGCTCCTTCTTTTCCACTGACTTTAAATTAACTTGTTGGCCTAACAGCAGTTAACTGCAAGAAACTGCCACTGACAACATGAACCACGCTGCCTTTACCTAGATAAATGTATGTATTTTGCGCAATGTGATACCTTAAGGCAAGAAGCTAGAGGAGCAACTCTAGCGTGAAGTTTACGTACTAATGAGTTATGTTTCTATGTGGGCAGAGAGATGCAAGGAGCCTGTGTTTACTGTAATTTAAACCTTTAAATCATTAATTCATTTCTGTCCAACTGGCTTATATATATGAGCTTTATACTTGCTTCAGACCTGTGCTCTCTTTCCCAGCTAGGGAAATGTATTACAGCCACTGTATGATGGGCTCTGACCTACTAATTCTGATGGTGAGTGCAGGTGCAGCTGTACACAGTCAGTCTTCTACTGTCATTTCACTTCTCACCTCTACTGTGTTTCTTCCTACTTGCTTCCTCTTGCTTCTGCTGGCTCGATTCACCTTGTCCTTCAGTGGCTTCTGCAACTCATTGTGTAGGACTCCACACAGCAGCCTTCCACTTTTGATGCTTTCCCACAATCCATCAGGACCCACTAATGAACAGGGCATATTTCTTCTCATTTTCTGGTAGTTTATTATATGGTGAGGCCTCTTCCACATGCGTCACCTCCTCCTACTGGCACAGGTTGGTTTTCTGGTTCAACTGCAGTGCCTGCCACTGGGATTTGAGTAGCCGCAGTGCCTGCCACCAGGGTTGGAGTAGCCGCAGTGCCTGTTGGTCTGTTTTCCCTCTCTTTCACCTGAGGGTACTGTGTAATATCGAGCAGTGTTTAGTAGATACTGGCCAGGGCCCAGCACAGTGCGGTAAATTGTGCCTCTCTGGAATAGCCACAGCATTTTCCTTTCAAATATTCTGTCACTTCATCAGGGTCCTGTAGTTGTTCGGGGGTGAAGTCCCAAACCACTGGAGGTGAGAAGTTCGCTAGATACCTGCCCATATTCTCCCACATGCCATGCCACTGGTGACTATCCAGCCTCAGGGCAGATCTCTGGGTGGTAGCCTCAAATACTTGTTAAACCCTAAACAAGACCTGAAACACATTCAGGAGACATAGCAATAGGACCATGCTGGTTTGAAGGATATTCAGACTTCTCAAAAGCTGTTGTACCTGGCCTGAAGGAGAAAAGGGAAGGGAAAGAGCTGGGGAAAGTATCCCTGCTCTGTTTCCCCCATAGATTGGGTGTGATTATTCATAAATTCTGAGAGACGGGCAGGACAGCAATGCTGCATAAACACCCCAACATAACCACCTGAACAGTGATGTTATCATATCGTAAATTGATATTACACAGGATAGCAAAATTATATTCCTAATCCCTCTCCCAGAGGTGATAATCAGCACTGTGGGGAGTACATAGAACATATAAGAATTTACATAACACAGCCATGCGAACAAAGCAACATTGTGACCAGAGACTATTCAACTAATACAATAAATGCATATAACAAATTTGTTTTAACAAGCTGTGATTGGATCTGTCGTTATCTCAACCCTTCAAGCCCTAGGTTGGGCGCCAAAAAGGACTGCTGTGGTTTAACTTCAGCCGGCAACAAAGAACCACCCAACTACTCGCTCACTGTTGAGTCATTCCTGTCACGAAACAATGCTTCATACAGTATTTTCTAGAATCTCTCACTTTGCAGTCTCTAAGTTTTAGCTTTCTTTTCTTTGCTAACCGGGGTTAGCACAAACTAGAGTCTCAGTTGCTTTTATTCAATGCATTTGGATGTTAAAGGTAAAGGGCACACTAAATGCCAGCTTCGGATAAATTACAGCTCTGATCTTGTGCTATCTGAAAATAAATAGACTCTTTACATGTGGGAACACTGACTCTGCCGAAAATGAATTTGACATCCTGATCTTCATCATGAACAACTGGGTGCTCCACTTTACCTAGAACTGGAACAGCTTGTATGAACAGAGACTTAACCTCAAGAAAAGGAAAGGAAGGGATAAATAATGGTATGTTGCAATAGGGCTTACTCTAATGTGAGCCTAGAATGAAAGGAACAAGATGGACCCTGCATAGTTGTTACTACAGGGGAGAGAGGACAGAAGAAAGTTTAGGATGGATATTAAGTTACTACAAAAAGTAGGCAAAGCTACTCATTCCCTAAAAGTAAACCTAAATTTCAGACATATCAGCAAGACAGTGCTGGCCTCGAAAATCTTCCTTTGTTTCATTTTTAACCAAAATGTTCCTGTGTGGCACAGCCGCATGTGGCAGAAGAAATAGGAAGTGAAGGGTGGGACCAAGAAAGCCTCTGACTGATGAATGCCACTGCAGTTAGAGCTTTCTCTGGGAAGCAATATGCAAGAGTAAGATGAGTTGCTTGTTGAAAATAAAAAAGAACCCAAAAGAATGCACAGCATTTATAAATTATGTTAAAACTTGCCTTCTGCTCAAAGACAATGGACATTGTCAGAAATCTCTGAGACACATGAATTACTTCTACCTTCTGCCATATTATTTGCACCAATGTGAAGGAGAATGGTAAGTAGAAATATGCAAGTACAGATGCACACAAACTACACAGCAAACAGTGGAATTCATTCTTATAAGAAAGTATTGGGTTTCATTGCTAAAATGCCAAAGTTATGACCCGAGTCCTGTACTAGTTTGAGACACTCAAAGATTGCACTCGTGCAGCCAGTAGTGGTGGTAATTGTGAGGGAGCAATTCCAGCTCCAGAGCAGTTAGAGACACAAAGAGAGTGAAATGTCAACATGTTGCACAGCTGTACAAGTTGCTATTGCTGTGACAATATGTAGCTCTCCTTCTTCCCCAGGAAAAATATGTCTTCTCAACTGGAAGGCCCTTGGCTGCGTTCTTACACTACTTACACTCTGTTACGAAGCAGAGCTTAGTCATGCTTCCTCCCTAGAAGGACATCAAGGAAGGACACTTTAGCAACACGGAAATCAATAGCTGTGGTCTCTATTTAGAAAATCAAGTGTTAAATCACTTACACACACACTCTGAGCACAAGTTGCAAGACCTTGAGCAAAACAAGTAATCCCTTTGCCTTTGTTTTCCAGTTTGTAATGCTGGACTATTACCTCTTTGGAACTGATATTATTTAACCGTGAAGGTATTATTTAACTAATGCTCATTTCATGGTTTAAAGTTTTATAAAATTTGCACCTTTATATTACAAAAGAGTATTACATGGTTTCAGTGCTGATTTTCCTAGAATTAAAATCACTTCCTTATACAATCTGGGGGATATCAGTTATCTGAAACTAACATATGGCATACTCGTATGCATTCTAGCAAGTTTTTTCCCTTGCTCTTTTGAGAGGTTTTATGTTGATTTTGAGAGAATTCCGAAAGTTGTAATGAAAAAGGTAATGGAACTCTTTAATCTCAGCGTGAGAGCGCCATCTAGCGGCAAGTAACATGCCCCGTACCAGGGTAAGTGCACCCAAGGTCGCAATAAACTGACAAACTGCTTTTGAATTTAATTTGAGAATGTTTTGAGAAAATATTCTCAAACCTCTCTGTATGAAAGGATATTTTTTTCCTCCTACATGTTTATTATTGTGAAATGGAATAAACTGGTGTGAAATCTCCAGTGACTTTTCAAGTGAGAAGGAAGTGAGAAATCCCACTCAGTGGCTAAGGAATTGACTGGATGGCTGCATTCAAAGAGTTGTGGTCAATGGCTGGATGTCCAAGTGGAGACCAGTGACAAGTGGTGTTCTTCAGGGGTCGGTACTGGGACCAGTGCTGTCTAACATCTTTGTCGGCGACATGGATATTGGGACTGAGTGCACCCTCAGCAAGTTTGCTGACGACACCAAGCTGTCTGGAGCGGTCGACACACTGGAGAGAAGAGATGCCATCCAGAGGGACCTAGACAGACTTGAGAGGAGGGCCCATGTGAACCTCATGAAATTCAACAAGGCCACGTGCAAGGTCCTGCACATGGGTTAGGGCAATCTCAAGCACAAATGCAGGCTGGGCAGAGAATGGTTTGAGAGCAGCCCTGAGAGAAGGACTTGTGGGTGTTGGTTGATGAGAAGCTCAACACGAGCCAGCAATATGCACTCGCAGCCCAGAAAGACAACTGCATCCTGGGCTGCATCACAAGAAGCATGGCCAGCCGGTTGAGGGAGGTGATTCTGCCCTGCTACTCTACTTTCCTGAGACCCCACCTGGAGTACTGTGTCCAGCTCTGGGGCCCCCATCATAAGAAGGACATGAACCTCTTGGAGCAAGTCCAGAGGAGGGCCATGAAGATGATCAGGGGGCTGGAGCACCCCTCCTATGAGGACAGGTTGAGAGAGTTGGGGTTGTTGAGCTGGAGAAGAGAAGGCTCTGGGGAGACCTTACAGCAGCCTTCCAGTACCTAAAGGGGGCCTACAGGGAAGATGGGGAGGGACTCTATCAGGGAGTGTAGTGATAGGACAAGGGGTAATGGTTTTAAACAGAAAGAGGGCAGATTTAGATTAGATATTAGGAAGGAATTCTTTACTCTGAGGTTGGTGAGACACTGGAACAGGCTGCCCAGAGCAGTTGTGGATGCCCCATTCCTGGACGTGTTCAAGGCCAGGTTGGATGGGGCTTTGAGCAACCTGGTCTAGTGGAAGGTGTCCCTGCCATGGCAGGAGGGTTGGAACGAGATGATCTTTAAGGTCCCATCCAGATCTAACCATTCTATGACTCTATGATTCTATGAAATCGACAGTCAAAAAGGTATAATCATTTAATGACACCCATGGTTGAAGAATGATGCAGTCTTTCTTCAGTTCTCTGGAAGCATGATTACAGTTGCTTTACATGCTGAAACATATGATATTTGTGTGCCCCAATATGAGATATGTGTTAACATAAGGATTTCTTCAAGCAACATTCCGTACTGGAGTACTCCACTATTAGCATCCACCTGAGTGCATTTAGACATCCTTTCACATGCAGTAAAAAACATTTGTTTCCATTCTGATCATTTGTGTGGTTGGGCTTTATATGGTTAATACCTGATAGAGGATTCTTAGAGGTGCTAAGTATTACATGGCTTGACAGCTCTTTTGCATAGGCAAACCAGGAATAATCCCACTGAAATTGTACAGTACCTTGGTTTAAACTGCAATGAATCAGAAATAAAGCAAGCCCCCTATGTCCAGCACTTTGTATTTAGGAAGACTGGACATGTTTATGACTCCTTGGAGGATTTTGATTTTTCACTGCGAGACATCTTGGGTAATCTGCATCTTGTGAAAAGAAATACAAGATGCTACAATACATACAAGTGAGTGGAAAATTGTGTCTATATACTTTTGGTTTATGTTATAGACAATGAGCCTGCTGTCTTAACAACTGTCAGATGCATCCATAAGATTCTGAAGTAATTCCAAAGTATGCACAGCTGTCATGGAAAGATCAATTAGACTGGGGGAATAATACTAACTATATCGTTTCTGAATGCATCAGAAGGATGACCAGATCCCTAAGTTACTATGGGCTGTGTAGTATCACAAAGTATAACTATTTCTCTGGCATGGAAAAATTGGGTTTGAATTCAGTTCTGCATCCTAGACCTGCTAGATTTAGGATATTTTGACAAAGGTACTTTTCTTTAGGTATGGAGGAAATACTTAAAGTTCAGATATTATTAAAAAAAGTGAAAAAATCCTCATGAAATAGCTGTTACTTAGTAATACACATTTTGCTTAAGCATAACTATATACCAATTCCTTAGGTAATTATTTTATCTTTCAGAATTCTATTCTAGGTGTTTTCAGAGTCATGTTCAGTATGCTTTTAATAAACATTCCCAAATTAACACTCTCAAACAATCACATTATTGTATGAGATTTGCAATTAACCAATTACCTATGCCTATCCAGCCCAGAGAAAGTGTCATTTTAGCATGAAAGGTACATCCACACCAGCTATATTCTAGTTAGCTCAAGCCACACTAGCATGAGAAAGAACATCTTCAGAGAGTTCGTTTGGGCTGCCACACCATGCTGCAGTGCATGCTACCAGGCCTTCATTATGGTTGCTATATTAAGTAGCTGGATTATAAAGAGCTTGAATCCACCTATCCACATTGCTTTTGCAACTTCACCTAGCTGTGCAGATATGCCCTAGATAGATATTTTACAGCATTACAGTCTACTTCATAAATTCAGTGTAGTCCCACTACTGCAATACTCAGTGGTTATGAGGTTTTCCCTAAACCAGCATGATGTGGCCCCCTGATTCTGCAGCTCTTTTAGTTTCCACTTCTTGCTCTTTCTCTTTCTGTAGCTCCATTCCCTTCTGCCTCTCTCCCTACTTCATTAGGGGTAAATTACTGTAAGTGATATTTAAAGGTGGCCAGCAAAGGACTTTCTAAAACCTGTACTTCTTTTTCTTTTTTCTTTACGTTGGCTAAAGGAAAATGAAAGGCCTTTCAAGGGAAAGAGTTCCTTTCTCCTCCCATGTTCCTCCTTCTCCTCTCACTTAATCTTACCAACCTTGTCAGGTCTTGCTCAATCTCTTACTGGAGACAGGTGTGTCCCCTTTTCTTGATCATGCACTGTACACGTGGGCAGTGAGATGACAAATCTCAAACAACTGTTTCCTTCTCCAGCTGATTCACTGTTTGTAGTGGTTAAACAGGAGCTAAAAAAAAAAATGTTATGACCTTTTAGTGAAAAAATTCTTTCAATTATGCAGCCTTTTACTTTCTTTCTCTGGGATGTCACTATCTCCTTTTCTGTCATCATGAAGTTTCCTAGGGTAGATAAGGTCTTAATTTTATTATTAAAATACTTTTTACACTTTGTACTTTTAGTGCGTAGGAGAATAAAATCTAGTCAGGGATTACTTTTTCTTTTAGAGTTATGTCTGGAAATCATGTGGCCTGCACACAGCACCTGCAGAGGGTTAAATATGTAGCATGTGTTCTCTGCAGCTTGATTTGATTTAGCTTCCTGTGCTATGAACAAATGTCACTTGACAAAATGTCACAACATGCAGTTGTGTCCACTCCTTGTAAGTCTAGCAGAGGACAAAGTTAGCTTTGAATGTTGGAGGAGAGTTAACAATTTTCTAGCATTGCAGTTGAAATCTACTTGAAGGATAATTCCAGGTCTAATGATACCAGAAGATAACTGAAACCAAGGATATTCTAAGGATTAAATGATATTCTTGAGGATAGATGTGAATCTCCCCAGGGAAATCAACATAAAAGATATGCAAGTAAAATGTTATTCTCATTGGAAAATATGAAACTATTAGGGTATTTGGTTTCTGTATGTTTTGGGGTATATTTTTTTTGCACTGGAGGAACTAAGAGAGTGGGAAAATTGCTTCTCAATTCTTATGTGTTGGATCACATGATATAGCTCAAGTCCTAAAAAAGTGAAAGATAAATGTTTCGCAAAGCTTCTTAATTACATGTTTTTAACGTATTTAAAGTTCTATGTCAATGAAAACCATGTGACAGTTATGAATAAGAAACAGTTTAACACAGTCTGTTTTCATAATGAACAGATCTTTGGAGATACATGATTTTGGAGGTTAAGATTGTATTACTGCATCAGAATACTGATGTACATTGGATGTTGTGTGAATCACTGTCTACATCTATTTGTTACTTATACCTGATTTATCTCAAATATCTACAAATTTTGTTCATATAGGCCTAGTTTCTGTTGGTTTATTCTGGCTAGAAATCTGACAGTCTTTGCTCTGCACCTGATTATGAGCATATGAGCTGAATATTTGTGGCAGTGACCTAGCTGAGAGGAGGAGTCAACAGGTAAGGCGGTAACATCCTAAAGCGTTCTTTCTAAATCTGTAAGAGTGCATCTGTCAACACTTAAATTGAACACAGAAATTAGCTGCATCACAGTCCAGATTCAACCTTTGTGCAATCACTGTTCATTGACTTCATCAGAATTACTGCAGGGTTAACTTGGCCCAGGTTCTCTTTTTTTTAACGCAAGAGTGATCTTGCAAAGGTTCTGTCATTTTCTGTATGATTTGCATGGCAAATTGTTCAGGTATTTTTTCTTAGCAGTAGACCTTTTGGCTATCTGTTTTCTTCTCACACACGCGAGATATTTGCGTCTCAATAATATGAATAAGGCATCCCATATTTTTGGTTTCTGTAGCAAAAGCAAAGCCATTCACTGTGTTCGTGCTGATAACTGGATGGCCACACGCTGAAGTTAAAGAGACCCTTTCCCTTCTCTCCGCGAGAGGGCAGCGTTGCTAACGGCATACTCAGACGCAGCACTGTGCCTGCACTCTCATGCTTTTTTAGCTGTCACTCAGTAGGTAACTTTGTTCTGCAACTTTTGTGTGTGTAATAGAGAAACGTCTTTAAAATAAAATACAGAGGAAAACATTTTCTTTTTATAGGTATTTTACAACCTATCATGTCCCCTCAAGCACTAAAATCTGGAAAAAAAGTTTCATAGCATATTAATTACACAAAGTGCCTTTGCTTAGATTTCTAATTATAGGCAAGAACTGAAGAATATCCATGTAAAGATGATAAGCAATTTTCCCCCAAGCTTCTTACCATTTTTTCTCATTTACTCAGCAAGTAAACCCCTATCTTTGCTCATAGTATATGGGACACTTGAATCTTTTATTGTGGATGACATCAAAGGAAACAGCCGTATAAAAGAAGGTCTCCAGGTGAAACATCAGTTAAACTCTAAGTTCCAGAACTTATCCCTATGCTAGGAGTTGGAGGGAGTCTCCTAGAAACCCAGTGTGTCCCTAAAATTTCACCAGCTCTGCAGGGGCACCTTTTAGACCTTTTTTTAAATTTAAACTTGCATGTTTTTGAATAAAACCTAAGTCCATTGATAACATCAATAAACTGACATCATATATCGGTATTTAATACAAAATTGACTTCACTAAGGCTAGGCTTCCTGTGGTGCATCCCTACCTGTACAATGGTAAAAGAACTGTCTTTGCTAATGAATGCCCAGTTGCCTCTCAGAATGGAAAGCTGGGAACTAGGGAATTTCATCTGTAGGACAAATTGTCATTTAAGGATCACTGGCACAAGTGAAGGGAGTTTCCCCAGTGAGAATGTTAGGCTTGTAAGAAAGAGCAGTGCTCTCTGAGGAAACTTACACGAGGTTCTGTGCTTGTGAAACTGTACCAGTAAAAAAAGGAAACACCCTGGCAGTCCGATTTCAAGGGCCAATGAAGAAAATTTGGTCCATATAATTTACAGTGAAGGAAGCCACTGCCACTGAATTCTTGACAGTGTTGTCAGAGCTCTTTTGGGTTAGAAAACAAAAATATTGAATATATTATGCTCTGTGTGCATACACTGAGTGAACAGAAAAGCATTATAAACTGCTGCTTCTCCTTGTTGCATGTGTGATTTAGACAGTATGATAAGCTCAAATGACACCTCCTCCCACATAATATTTTGTACCTTTGATTTGTTTTTCTGGTTCTGAGGAAAATATCTGAAGAAATCAATTAGCTGTACAGATGAAATGATAACATAAGCCAAGGAAAATGCACACTAGGCAAAGAATGACCTTTGTGATACCTCCATCTCAGCAGATCTGCCCTTGATTACAAATATTCATGGCTAATGGTATAGTTTTAATTATAATGGAACACTTCTTGTTGAGATGCTGCAAATGCATTGGATTTTCAAAAGCTTTTGTATTTGAATGTTTTGCCAGTGCTTGCTGAAACCCCTTGAGAGGCAAAAATTTTCTGTGAAACTTGCCAAAGCCAACTTGTAGCCAAGATATTGTATGATAAAAATCCTAAAGGAGGTAAAACACATTGATTTAAAAAAAAAAAAAATTAAATGCACAAGTATTCTTTCCTTTCACTTAAATACTTTTTCAGTATCTGGATTCTTTTTCTGATGAAAACAGGAAGTGAGAGGACAAAATCCTTGTGGGAAACTCATGCTCCAGTGGATGATAACTCTTGACATGCGATATTCTTAGCAATACAGAAAGTACTAAGTCAGGTCATACTCAAGGTCCGTTTTGTCTTCTTTATCTTCATATTTTATTAGCATATTCAAATATTTCTGAGAGATAAGTGAGATGGGATCTTCTTTGTTTATTTCAATTTATTTTTTATTTATTTTTTTGATGTATAGTTTATTTAAGTTTATTATAATTGCAAGATTGTGTATCTTGCAATTTTTTGTTAATCCATTTTAATTATTAAGGCAATCAATGTACCTTCATAAAGCTTACTATTGTATAATACACCAGATTACCCCAAGAGCCTTTTTCAAAGACTGATACAACTGGTCACTGTCCTCCAGAACAGAGGCTGTTTCTATTGAATGTTTTGCTTAGTGTAAACAAAACTAAATACTGAAGATCCTTTAACTACCTTACATAACTCGTTTCTTTGTCTAGTTGCTATATCACTTTCCTTGTAAATTAATGACATTTGAAATGCCTAGTTCGTCTTCCTTTGTACAGCTAAAACTTCGGTATTTTCAATCAACCTCTTTTTTATATATCTTTAAATATAATATATTGGGGGTTTTTTCCTTGCTTTTTATTTTGCATATGAAACTTCTATGTAACTACCTCAGCCTAGAATCCTTCTGAAAAAAAAAATAATTCCTGCAGAGACATGGTGGAAACCGTGATCTAATTTGTCTGCATGTCTTGCATATTTTTTCCTTTTCTTCAAGAAGGATGATCCTGGGAACTACAGGTCAATCAACCTCACTTTTGTTCCTGTACAATCATAGCATGGGTCTTGGAAACCATTTCTGGGCACGTAAGGAGAAAAGTGACAGGGAATACCCATCATGGCACTGACCAACCTGACTGCCTTCTATAACTAAATCACTGTCAGATGAGGACAGAACAGTGGATGTTGTCTGCTTTGACTTTAGCAAAGCTTTTGGCACAATCTTCCACAGTATTCTTGCACCAAGATGGGACTCAGTCTAGCCAGATGGACTACTAGATGGATGAAAAACTACCTGGATCATTAAGCTCAAAAAGCAGTCATTAATGGTTTATACTTCACCTGGGGGCCGATTACAAGTGGAGCTCCTCAGGGGTCTACTCTGGGACATACTTTTTTTCATAATTTTATCAATGACCCAGAGGATTAGACAGAATGTGTCTTCTGCAAACCTGTCAGTGACGCCAACCTGGGGGGTGCAGTTGATAGCTCAAAGCAGGCTTGCCATTCAGAAGGACCTAGCATTAGGTTAGAGGAATGTATTTACAGAAACCTCATTAAATTCAGCAGGGACAAATGCGAAGTGCTGCAGCTGGGATGGACTAATCCCTTGCAATAGTAAAGGCTGGGAACTGACTGGACAGAGAGAACACTGCTGAAAAGGACCTCAGGGTGCTGGTGGACAGTGAGCTAAACATGACTCAGTAGTATGCCCTGGCAGCAATGAAGGCTAACAGCATATTGGGCTCTATCAACAGCAGCACAGCCAGCAGACTGAGAGAAGTGATTATTCCCTGTCACGCAGCACACACTAGACTGCACCTGGAATACTGTGTTCAGTTTTGGGGCCCCCAGTACAGAAAAGATGATCAAGTTGAGCAAATCCAGCAGAGGATCACCACAATGGTCAGGGGCTTGAAGCAGTTGCCCTGTGAAGAGAAGTTAAGAAAACCTTATTCAGCCTGGAAAAGGCTTAGGAGGGCCTAGTAACAGCCTTTCTGTACTTAAGAGGAGGTTACCAAGAAGACAGAGCCAGGCTTTTTACCAAGGTACATTGTGAGAGAATGAGAGACAATGGCCACAAATTGAAATATGTGAGATTCTGACTAAGGAAAAAACAGTTTCCCCTTAAAGGTAATTAAACACTGAAACAGGCTGCCCAGAGAGCTTCTGGGATCTTTGTCTTTGCCAATTTTCAAGACCCAAATGGATAAATCCCTGAGCAACCTGGTCTGAATTCATTGTTGACCCTGCTTTGAGCAGGCAGTTGGGACTACAGGACCTCTGAGAATCTAAATCATTCTGTGAAACGAGATAGTTGAAAGCCTCTTATTTTAAAAATGTTACATGGACAATAGTCTTTTCTGAACATTGGGAAATCTGAAAAGCCCTTTGTATTGTTTCGTGCTCTGTACTCAAAAAATAAAAATGCAAGATATTTCTTTGGAAAGGCAAAATATTGATGTGATATCATCACCTGGTTAGTATAATGCTATTTACGATGCAGCCACAGAAGCTGTGACTTGTTAACACCTGTGTTTTACCATCACAGGACTAGGATGTAAGTAAATGCCTGTAACAAAGTCTTTATCATACTTGTGCAGTGAGATAATACAGAGAAGTATTTTATTACATGGAGGTGGGATTGGCACCAGCAATAACAGCTGTCAGTGTGAGGCTCCCCAGAAATCCAAAAAATGACAATCATTCCCTTCAGTGTTCATATTTTTGCAAAGAGCTTTTACTTCATGCTTCAAAAGAACAGAGCTATAAATTAAGCAGAACAAAATGTATTCGCATTTCTTCAGAAATATGGTAGGTAGCATGCCATATGACTGATTAGAAATTAGGGATAAAAACCCAGGAGAGAACCGCAACAGAGGTGGATAAAATACTGAAGGCTGATGGAAAGAAATTGTGTGTCTGGAGAGCACAAAACATGAGACACAGGGAGTGAAAATCTAGTAGCACCCAAGAAACAGATTTTGTGTGGTACCTCTGTGAAGATCAATACAGGGAAGAAAAGATGAGATTGCAACCCTAGTAGAGTGGGAAATATGTGCTTCTTGCAGGTGTTGGATGACTTGTGGCAAAGAGCTTGCCAGCATTACATAATAGAGCAGTAATAGACACGCAGCCCCATGGTCTGCGCTGCCGCCTGGAATGCCGGACTTCACATACCAAACATGTTCAGCTTTTGGTCTCTGCAACCATAATGGTACACAGTGTGGACCACTTTCATGCCACTTACACGCAGTGATGCAGGGGCCTTTGGGTGATATTTCCTATCATTCTAGGTAGATTTCAGCTTTGAGACTTGTGGACATAGTTTTCCCTATTTCAGTTTGCTCATCTGTAAAATGTGTAGAGTACTTCTTCCCTCAAAGAGGGTATGAGAATTATCATGAGCAAGAGACCTGTTCAGGTATTTGTGACAACACAGCTGTAGACCACTCTTTCCTGGAAGCATACTATTCCTCTAAGTATATTCTTAATGTGATGAGGTCACATTTGAGCATGTGTGTTTTCAGATCTGCCCATTCCAGTGCAATGTCCTCTCTTTGCAATATTAGGCTGCTAGGCCACTGTAGCAGTGACATATGCGATAGCTCAGCTTGAGAAGGCAGTAACTGGACATAAAATTGCATGCATTAAGGACTCCTGTGGTATTCTGTTTGCAAACACTTCCAACACACAACTTCACTGTAAAACACTCTTAAGAGTTTTGGAGAGTTAGCATTTGATCCAAGAACGGCATTTCCACTTATAATACACTGGGTCCAGAATTGTGTACAGTTGCTCATTTAAGGACAGATTTCAGAACCTGAGAATGAGATCTTCCTTTTAGTATAGAGTGCTTCTTAAGTACTATTGTTTTCCAGAGGAAGAAACACTTCTCCAGCTTCTGTTGTAACCTGAAGTTCAAGGACAGGTTTGCAAATGCGCATGATTCATTTTGAAATTTGCTCCCCCTCATATAACTCAGCTACGTGCATCCAGCCTAGCGTGTGAAAAATACGGGTTTTTTGACCCTATCTAATTTAACTTTAGAATCAGTGTTATAGTCTGATATTTCAGACTAAATTTCTTTTTAAATGCACTTTAACTTCAAATATCTGCAGCTAAAGTCCAAATCCTCAGATGCTAAAAATCAGCATTGCTCCTTTGAGTTAGTACGACTATGTCAACTGAACAACTGCTCCAGTGAGTATTGAATGTAAGCTAGAGGGGTGCACTAATTTTACAGTGGTGCGCAAAGAACCCAATTTGCACAGTGAACGAGTATGTTTAGAGAACAGAGTTATGTAATTAATCTATTTTGGGGATTAGCCATCTCTGAAGTTCTGAAAAAGGTAACTGGGTTGGACTATTTATAGAGCCTGTTTCTATAGTTACAGCACAGATGCTAGCATGGAACAAAAACAAACTGTTAGCTCAAGCCATCTCCTTCATGCATCTTGGTAAATTTATACGCTTGCAAATGTTTATAGATCTCTCAGATACAAAGAGATTTGGGGGTCTAGGATGCTACTATTGCCTTAGCATCTGTTTGCACATTACTATGCCCTATTTCCTGTTAGCTTCTGACCATGCCTTTGTTTTTCAGGTCATTTGTATTACAGAGAGATGCAGAGGCTCCTTTTAAAGGAGTTTCCCAGTGTATGATAGAGGAGAACAGGCACTAATCTTGGGAAAACTAATGCAGTAATAGCCTAAACTATACTGATCTTCAATTTCACAAGACTGCTAGGGGTGATGGCTCAGAATCCTTCCTTTACATGATTCTCTGTTTTCTAAGATGCATTTGTAGGATCATTGTAAAACTACGAAGCCCATTGTTACTGCTACAGGATGATAACTGTGCATAAGAATTAAGAAAAAATACAATCCATACTCAAAAAGTTCACAATCTTGAGGTCATGCAGAATTGTACAACTTATAGGAAGGAAAGGAACAGTTTGTAGTAGTTTAGTGTAGGTTTGGGCTGCTTCTTATAAATTCTGCTTTTTTATAAATAAATTTTTGTCTATATATAGTCATTGTTATCTTTTCTTAAATATTGAAAACCAGCCAATTGTTTTGGTAGTGGGCAATAAGAAGAGGCTAAAGGAGACAAGAGGAGGAAAGTTATCTGGCTAATAGAGAAAAACCTGTTCCTAACATAGGGGTTACCACAGAAAAAATCAAGTTAGGGACGGGATTCTAGAGGGATGATCATTTTAATGAGGACTATGAAGCATGGAAAACGAAGTGCCTTGCTTAGGCAGAATTGGTTAATTCTTACCTTTACTAGTTTATCCTATGAGATAGGCAGATCTCAATGTAGAACAAAGGGTAGCAGAAAATGAGGGCAGAAATATAGGGTAGGTTCTTCACTACTCAGCATTCTATATTGTCATTCGCGCACAGTGCAAGATAAGCAAGTTTTGATTTGTCTGCATCCTACCCCAAACTGCATTGATTAAAATGACAATGTGCAGTGCACAAAAGTGGGGATCTAGGCCTTTTACAAGATGCCTAGAAAATTAAGGTGAGGAGTCTGAATTTCATACGGAAGAAGAGACACAGCCTAGGAATAGATTTCAGCAAAGGCTAAACAGTTTAACAAGAAAAATTTGAAATTGAGATAGTCTGCATAGCTTTGTAAAAGAGGAGAAATACACATGTCAGCAAGGAAGATCCAAAAGAGACATACTGGCTAGTATAATCTATCCAATTCACTGAAACTACCCCTACAGTTAATAATAACCTCTGTGGAAGATCATAGTAGAAAAGGCTAGGGTGATGATCTGTAGAGGCAAGCTCCAATTTTTTCTTTTGAATCTCACTGCATCAGCATACACTGGCTCAACATACAGACTGAAACACAGAGAAATTAAGAAACAAAAGCAAATAACTGTTAAGCACTGAGACCCATACATCTTGCCATAAAGTGCATTTTCTCTTAGACTACATTGTCAAACCAGCCAGAGAAAAGAATGAAGTAAAAAGCAGAACTGGAAGTGACTGATGCTCAAAATGCATATAAGGTGCTAGACTTTTTGATGAAGTAGATTATGAGAATTACTATAAGAATTTCAAATTAGTACTGATATTTCAGGAAGGTCTAAGAAGAAAAATAAGTTTTGAGAAAATTACTGGTCAACACAGAAGGATTTAAAATATACATATAATGCAAATAAAATGCCTATATTCAAAATATCTTTTAAGTTCTGTAAAAGAAAATTATTAATTCAAGAATTTGACTTTGACAACTATTAATAATCTGGCTAATAATTTAGTAAAAAGCATGGGTTAAATAAAGCAGAGAAAACACAGAAAAAGTATCGTCCCTTCAGAAAATAGTATAAGTATATGTACAAATATATTAAGAGAATATCTTGAAGAAACTTCAGGTCAAAATATTTAACTACTGAGTTAATCTTCAATAAGTCTTGTACCTAGAAGTTTTCATTTAAAGGACTTTATATCTGGGACAAGGTCTTTAATATATAACTTAAAACATTTTATTTGCTGTAATTAATATCTCAAATAATGAAAAGCTTTGTATAAAATACAACACATTTTTTGTCCTTAGTAACACCATTATTAGAGGGTTTGCATCTTCTTGCATGTTTGCATAGCACCTAGCACAATAATTTCTTTCAAAACCCAAACAAAACAATGATTTTTGCCACTTCTCTATGTTTTCAAGTTTTTCAGCTGCCTATGGACTAAGATTTTTTTCAGGACACTCATTGGATTGAAGGAAAGGTCTGAAATGTCATCATTCATTTGTAAATTGTACTCATCATTCCCATGAGATTTCATCGAGCTCCAGATTGCTTACTTGGATGCTATCTGCTCATCTGCAGTGACTGCAAAAAATATGGGAATATGAACTTGAAATGTCTTTTCAGTAGAAAGCATAGAAAAATATGTGGCTACCAGCATAAAACATGCAGACCTTCATTGCACTATCCTGTATCATCCTGAGTCTTCATGGTTATTTTATGCAGAGCTAGCACATTCATTCCTACGATGCTTTTGTTAGGTCTAACCTGATACTTGTAGATATCTGCTGCTCCCTACCTCCCACTTTCAGGATCAAGTAGACACTAATATTTAATTACTCAAACCTTTTTTAGTAGATGTCTTAATTGCTTTTAAAATGATGATTTTATAGAGTGCGCATGTATGTGCCTGTGCGTGCAGATGTATGCTGAAGAGAGGGTTCCTGAATCCTGAAGTCTTGAATGAGGTGCTTCAGACTGGAAAAGGAGGGGAGGTGGATTTCAGGTTCACCCCTGTTTCAATGTTAGATGCATTTCCCTCTGTGATTACTTGTGCTCTTAAAACTAGTCTCTATGCGGCTTGTCAGGGATGCCATGTCAGTTTCAAGGATGACAAAAGAAGAGCATGAGCCCTCATTAGAGCTCCAACTACATTGCATGTCATTAAAAGGGAATTCAAGCCTGCACAAAGTATTTAGAGCCAGTAATAGGCCAATAAACACTCTGGCCTATATATGACTATATATGTGTGTGCATATGCGTATGCATAATTTAATTTGGTATTGATCCGAAAAATCCAATGACCCAACAGCAGTTCTGAGTACTGTACCAGCTTCCTATCTACTGAAAAAGGTCACAAAGTACTGTATTGTTCATTACAGCAATGAATTCAGGAAAGCATTGACAGCACGGCATTTCGGTGTCATGAGGGCTAATATCCCACTAAGTAATTATTGACAGTAAAATAATTTACCAGAGCTTTTAAATCTGAAGTAAAACCTATACTTTCACACACAGTTCTATAAATACTTACATATTTAGTTTACAATTCACTAATAGTACTGTAAAAATGTGCCAATATGTATGTGTTGAAACTAACCACAGCTTTTCTTATTGTTCATGATGCACAATGACATTTTTGTTACTGACCACTGAAATGTCTGTGTAGAGACTAAGAGGTACCTCATCTTCATGACTTTCCTTAACAGCCATTTTAGCATTCCTCCAGGCTGCTCTGGGCTGTTTCATCAAGCTTCAGATTCTTCTCATGAAAGAGAGATGAGGTAAGCAGGGCTCTCCATTTAGGCTTCAAAACAGCCATGTAATGCTATGTGAAATTCTATGCAGCCATGGTATAGGGTGGCATGCAGAGAGCAAACACTCATACGTTCATGATCATATCATCAAAGCCTGGCATGTCCATGATAGGTCAATAGAGAAATTGCATGATAAACTGGATAGCTCTATTAGATAACGTGGCTAAGTTACATTGAGAGCAAAAGGGGGTGTCCATTCAGACACTGTATATGTTTCACTTAATCAGTGAAAAATCTAGAAATAATCTGGATCACAATTATCATCACAATGTCCAGTTTACCTCCCTAGGTAAGCAAGTGGCCTTAAAGTCAGGTGACTTGGACTACAATCTACCAGCTTCTGTTTTCTCTCTGATCTTTTTCTCAGTGATGTTTGCATTTAATCCATCTTTGCCTAAATGTCCATAGCCTAGAAACAAACATCATCAGTATATACTTTCCTCAGAAAGAAATCAGGGAGTTTCAGGAACACTGTGATTCTCAAATGAAAGATTTTATGTAATTGGAGAAAAATATACTGGCAAGCAATTATTTCCAAATTCACTTTTGCCAGTAGCTGCTAAAAACACATTGTATGAAGCAGATTGGACATGAACTAAAACTGTGATAAGCCATCTTTTGATTTTCACATACGTCTCTGTGCTGTTTTTTATCTAACTGGAAACTGGCATGTGGTCGAAGCTTCATCTAGCTGCAAGAACCCAAAAACCACCCAACATTGCTTACATAAATTACCAGACACGCTGCTGTGCTATTTGAAAAGCCACAGATCTTGTCAATCAAATGAAGTTCTAAAGAGTTTACTGACTGTCACTTTGGCTCTTCATTGTGTCAAGGCAGAAACATTCCTTGGACACATTTAGAAAGGTTGCCTCACCAGTCATCCAGTGTGTCACCAATTACTTTGTTCCCTTGCTCAATGATCTACTAATATTCTTTAGCCATAGTTGCAGTTAGAAAGCATTTTATCTGGAACTACCCACTGGAACAAGCAAAGAGGAAAAAACCTGCATTTGTAAATAGCACAGAAATAATCTGACTGCAGTATTTAAGCCTTAAATCTACAGGATGAAGAATTCTTTAGGAATATTATATTAATACACCAGAATACATAATTGATTTGTGAAAATATGCTTTAGTCACTTAAGAGTATAATTCTAGAAAGCTTTGTGTCCTCTCACCATATTCTGATAATGCACCCCAGGATGTGTTTAATTTCAACATGCAGTATAATATTTTTCCCTGACAGAATGAACAGAATATATGAAGTAGATTATAAACAATTCAGAATTTTTAGAATATGGCCATTGTTCACCTACCTGGCTGTAAAATCTGTCTAATTGCTTTCCACTTGTTTTCAACCCTGAAGTCTGATTACATTCAATGGCACAAATTCAACGTAAGTGGCATGCCACCTGCAAACAAAGCAACACAGACATTTTTTCATGCACAGTTGATTCAAGTATCTGTACAATCTATAAGGGAAGGTCAGGGAAGGGTACTTCTCTGACTGATCAAGAAAATGTCTTGTCAGAGCAAAAGGCTGTGGTCAGCTCTTCCCTCCCACATTGTGATTCCAGCAGCTTCAGTTCTTAAGCCCTCTCCCTCATCTTCAGAAGTGCCATGTCCTTGTTTGATATCTATAATGCTTCATGGCATACAGAAGCTATTACTGTAATAAACTCTGGAGTACATTGCTATATTGTCTCATTTTCAGTATAACATTCTATGGTTTTAGATGATGATAAAAGAGAGCACTCAGTTCAAGCTGAGATCTAGCCTGAGATAGTTTGCTGGCATACATGAAGAAATAATCACTAATTTGAACTAATCTTCTAAGCGTTATTGTATTTCAGCCAAAGTCTCATAAAAAGTTACCCGCTCTCACTTCTTCCTCTTCCAAAGGAAAAGAAATTTCAGTATTTACAATGCAACATATACACCAATAGTTTGCCATCAATTTCTGAATCAGTTACCTTTATCTGGTAGATACCTGAGACATTTAATAGTTTATCGTTTCTTGACCACTATATTCAGTTGTACCCACTGTTTCATGCATTGGCTCGTTCATAGCCTGCGGTTTTCAGAATATGGAAACTCAGAATTCACTGTTTTCCCTCCTCTTATTCCAAGAGAAGCAAAAATTGTCTCCTGTAGGTCAGTCCTCATTTGTAAGCACTAGAAATGTACCCTCACTAGTAGAAGGTAATTTCCTAAGAAACCTGGGGGTTTTGCCACCCATATTTTTTCATTGTATTTATATACACAGTCTTATACCTACAAAGGATGGTGAAATGCCTTTTCACCGCAGAGATAATATTTTATTTTTCTTTCTGTCTTAAGAGTTTATATTCCGCTTTTTCACTGTACTGTCTATAAACTTCAGTAGTCTTAAGCCTCCTACTGAACAGCATTTCAGCAGCTGTTAGCCCTGGTTTCCCGGGTTTGGCTCTTCCCTTAAGTAGTGCCTAAAAGAGATCTGAATTTTTTAAAAGGATGCTTAAGAAAGAGAAAAATCTGAATCCTAACATGAATCTTCATCCTTCTGAATCATTAAAAGAGCTCAATACTATTTTCAGCTCATCATTACACAGTGGATATGCTGTGTCCAAACAAAAATGTACACAATTACACTATTTTGTAAAAGAATTGCTTTCATTTGATCCATTGTCTGTCATTCCTACATTTGATGTGCCAAGTTTAGCAAATACAGAGGACATGGGATAAGTTATTAGCAGCTGTATTTTCAAATAACATCATTTCTGGATATCAGGGATAATAATCCAAATCAAATAAGTTATTTTTTTCTGCTTATACAGATAAAGCTATGCCAATTTTGAATTGTAATTTAAAGTTTCTATAATTACCATCACAGACTTTTTTTTTACAAATAGTGGGGTATATATTTCATATTTTTATTATTTTGTTATCTTCAGTCATCTGAGGCAAACAGTGCAATTCTAATTTGTCTTGTGTAGTTTTTCACATGTGAATATTTTTACAGTATCAAGTTTAGCCATCTTTGTTTGAGATTTTCGGTACAACCTATTTAGTACCTTTGAATAAAAATGACAATGAGCAAGAAATCCTATTTCAGAGTTGTTTTAAAGGCTAGGTATGCAGCAAATAAGCCAGCTAAAATTACATCTTGTTAAAGGGCACCTGCACTAACATACTATAAGTTGTCTGAAGTATTTTCAATATTTCAATATTAAGTATTTTTAATTACAACATCATACTCTGGTGTTTTAACTGTTCCAGTTTTATTCAAAGCTCCAGCCTGGGGCCGACTCCAGATTTACATGTGCGCTGTAAGGGATGCAACTGCAACTAAAAGAATAACGTCGACAACTCAAGTCTGCTAACACTCATTTTGCAATGGTTACTATTGGCTTATTGCCAGTTTTTGCGATCAGCTGCTGCCAGTTTATATGTAAGCATAATTTTTTTTATACACACACTAGATTTTCTAACACTTGTCCTTTAGTTAAGGCTTTGCTGTCATAGGCTAAAGGTTCCATATGAATGCCAGGCCTCTGTAAAAATACTGCCTTGAGGCTTTGCATTAAAAGTTTTGCATATGTTTATTATGGTAAAATGCAAAAAATGGGGCCTTTCATTATCAACTGTGTAGAGATTTTTCAAATCCTTTCCTAGCATGCCATGTCCATTGCACATTTTTAGTCACTAAAGCCTTTAGGTTAGTATCCGTAGTGGCCGCATCAGATACAAATCTCCTAACAAAACATATCATCCCCATAAACCTCTGTATGCTTTCTTTTTGTGTAGGTGGGAGGATATTGACAACTGACCGTATAACATTGGAAGCCACCTCTACCCTGTTTTCTCAAATTGTTTAAGTGGATATATCTTTACTTCTCAGTTTACTATGTACTGAGGGAACCATGAGATCTCTTCAGAGCTTTTTGGAGTTTCTGGTTCTTCCCTTCCTTTCCCCATGATAATACCATGTATGTAAATCAATATTATAAAATACATTTTTTACCTCTTTGTGAAATACAACAGGTATATAGCATAATCGAAAACACATTCATGGTAAAAGCAATAATAGCTTCCAAATAGTGTGTTAAAATGTGCAGATGTAAACTTTTTTTTTTTCCCCAGAGAAATATGTTGGAACTGAGAAGAAGCATCTAATATAGGAAAAATATCTTGCAGCCAAAAATAATCTTTCTTCATACATATGGGAAATATTGCTGATTTACACATTTCATGTCTTAGAATGTAGGCAAAGAGTTCTATATTTCTTTTCCAAAATTTGTACAGTACTAATTTATATCAGAGACTTTTCAAATGCCTCCATTTTATCTAGCACATTTGAGAGATGCAGGGATATTCATAGGTATGGGTATACCAGAAGAGTGAGGGCCTAATACTGTATTTTAACAATTTTTCAGTACGACCAGCTTATTAAAACCATGCTCCTCTGTCATCTTGGGGCTTCTGCTCCTCTCCTTTCACAAAGAAACCTAGTATCTGAACTGAAGTGACTATTCTTATTTCCTGCAAGTATTATAGATGTTAGCTTTTCAGTATTTTGTTTTAATCTTGCATTTGTAGATCACTAACCTCACTGCCTAATTTAAGTTTTACCTGCCTGCATTTAACAACACAAAGTTTTCTTTGCAAATCCTTCAAACAGCTTCAGAGATTGTGTTATCTTGGACACGAATCTGTAAGTAGTAGGAAATCTGAACTTAAAAGTCAATCTTCTTCCCAGCTACCCAGGATACTTTCTTTTTGCTGAGACCTTTCTTTTCCCTGTAAATGCCAAATTAACAAAAGCATCTGAGGGTGGGTACATGAGGGTCAGGAGGGTGTGTGTTGAGAGTGACATCAACTGAGACAATAAAAGGGCTTCTAAGTTACTTAGAAGCTCTATTTTAAAGTTACATTTAAGGGGTCCACTAAACCAATTCAGTAGTCTTAAAATATACTTGACATCAAGAGACAGTCATCTGCCGACATACCCAAACCAGAAATCTGTTTAAGATACTATCTGGTAAGTATACTCTATTTTATTTCCAAGTTCTCTAGAAGACTTATTTAGAAGATTTTATCATTGATTCTTTATTCATTTTTACATCAGCTTCTTTTCAGACTATCTTAAAAATAAAGTGACTATTAGTAAGATCAAACTGTTTTATTACCTGAACCAAATTTGTGAAATTAAAAAATCTGAGACAGTGAGTTAGAAATATCTTGAAGTGAATCCAGCTCCTCCAATAATATTGGGTTAGATTGACTGCTAGGACCACATTCATACTATCATGTAAGATACCATGTAATAAATGCTTTTCTGACCTAGAGTAAAGCTGCAGAAAATATTGCAAAAATGGCATTGTGGAGTTTATATTTCTGAAGCTTCAGTTACTCTGTATCAAATTTCTTAAGCTGTACACAAAAAGATGCCTTTTCTGGCTGCCAATACTGAAAATCCAAACTGGAAACTGATATTTGGACTGTGTAATTTCTGCCTGTTGTAGCATCATCAGTAATAAATATCTTTCAAATATATCCCAAGTGGCAGTTTTGCTGATGATGTACAAAGCTGAGTAGAAGTCATACTGGCAATGCAGGATTATCACTGAAGAAAATGAGGGGCTAAATTCTGATTTCTCTTATGTAATTAAACGGGGAATGACATAACTCTGTAGAGTTACGCCTCTGCAAAATTGTCAAGAAAAGTGTCAGCCTTTTAATTCTAAAGAATATGCAAAAGAAATAGATAAAAGAACAAAACTTTTCACTTGCATAGCTATATACAAGTATTTCAACATACTTGGAGCATAAAAAGTATAAATGATTTTTAATAATAACAGCAGTAGTAGTAGTAGTGGTAGTAGTAGCGGTAGTAGTAGAAGTATTGGAAGAACATGGTGCTTTTCACTCAATTATCCAAGAAATGGGTATCTATATGATGATGATGCAGGGAAACTACAGCTGACCAAAGTTCCTAGACTTGCCTATGAAGTAACAGCCAGTTGCTCACAAAATTAGTTTTAGAACTAAATTCTCCATTTGCATTCCTTGCTCTAACCCATTTCACAAAAAAAAATATTTTTCAAAATCCCTTCTCTGATGTCTTTCTTCAAGTTTTTTTCTAAACTATATTTATTTGGAATTAACAGAAATTATTTGAAATATAGATTTATACATGTATTCATTTCTATCTTTGTAGACAAAATGACTTCTCTAAAAAATCTGGCCAGGAGTGCAATCATTTTATATGCTGTATGCTTTTTTACAAACTCTGATGGAAGACCAATGATGTAAGTACTTTATTATACACTTCCAAAGTTTGGAGGATGACTTTACCTGTTCTTGAGAACATGGTTGGTTTGCCTGTATTTATGTTTATGTGTATGCAAGTCTTTCAGTCCCTGCTTTTGAACCCTTTGGCCAAGCTGGACAAATTCTGTCCTATAGATACAGCTGTAGACATCTCAGGCACTCTGAGTTCTTACATATTATTTGAAAATACACAGATGAGCAGAGGCATGAAAATCATATAAGCGTTCTTTTCAGAATATCATTGAGTAAGCTTATTAGACACTTGGGGCAGTCCACACAGGAGATCATCTCTTTTACTGTGTAAGAATCTAGCTGGAATTCGCACTTAGACACTAACATCAATCAGCATTGAGACACAAATCCACAGGAAATCATGCTTCCTTGGCTCTGATGTTCGCAGAAAACCACCGCTGAATAAATGCCATAATTTTATTAACCAGTTACCTATTATTGTATAAGCCCTAACTAAGCTTATCTACAACAGCTGAAATAAATGATAAATATATAGTCAAACAATATTGTCACAAAACTGGACTACTTCCCATTTTTCATGCCTTCTCACTAATATATCCATTACCAATAACAAATGACCATCCACCCTCCTTCTCTTCTCCAGATGTCATTCTACCCCTTACAAATTAGAAAGGTAGGTTCTACGGCTCCGTATTGTGATACCTCACAAAAGTTGAGTGAAGGGCTAGAATTCAAGAAGGGCCGCTATGAGTCTCTTTCTTTGCCTCTCTTGCATGCAGGAAAAGATCAGTGAGTGAGATGCAACTAATGCATAACCTTGGAGAGCATCGACACACCGTGGAGAGACAGGACTGGCTTCAGATGAAACTGCAGGATGTGCACAGTGCCCTCGAAGATGCTAGGACCCAGAGGCCTCGAAACAAGGATGATATTGTCCTGGGTGAGATAAGAAGTCGGAGGCTGCTCCCTGAGCATTTGCGGGCAGCAATGCAGAAGAAATCCATCGATCTGGACAAAGCTTACATGGATGTACTTTTTAAAACAAAGCCATAATGAAAAAAGCCAGAGCATTGTCTGTCCAGTAAGCACATGTCTGTATATCATTGATCAAGTAGGGCATTTTATTATTATTTATTCAAACTAGAATAAGGATTAAAGATTGTAGCCCCATTGAGTTAAACATTTCACAACAAAATAATAAAATGTATTTACATTCCACCCATGACCATTGCTGCTAATTTCTGGGTACCTTTTAAATGGCTAATGTATCTTATACATTTCCAGCATAAAAAGAAAAAGAAAGCCAAAACAGTAAGAAAGTTGAAAAATCATTTAAGACCAGTTCTACTACTCTTTCATTTGTATGTAATCACTAGGCCTACCTGTACTGTTAAACAACAATGAATAAATGCAGTAGAACCTGTCTCCAGAATAGGGCACCATTTCGCCTAGGGTTAAATTTTATTTAACTTTTTACTAATGAAAATACGTAAACTTAAATCCACATTTATTTTCAGGAGAAGGCCTAAAATCAGATTAAAATTAATTACACAGCAAAAGCTGCATGATAATAATTTAGGATTAAAGAATGCAAACACAAAATTTAAAGTAAGAAGGCAAAGCTTAAGATTAAAGTACAATGGGATAAAATTAAAACAAATTCTGTATGAAATAGAAGAACAAAATTTTGCAAAATACTGAAATGAAAGGAAGGTTTGATTACCTTCCCCTCCTCCAAAAGATGATAACCTGTAATTAACTGGAGAAACAGTGGGAGCAGAGATGGTAGCACAGATCTAAGCATGGCCCTAACTATAGAACTGGGAAATGATTCTTTACCAGACAATTACAATTGAAACAAAAATCTTGCAATATATATTTTTTGTCCCTCATTTTCTTTGTAAACTATCTGTCTCTGAATTTCTGTATATTGTGTTAGGCCTCATGTGTAAGTAACTTTTGTTTGTGAGACCAGTGGCTCTCATAAATAAAATTACTCATTTTCATATGCAATTTTTTGTAGAACTGGGATCTCGGTTTGTCAAATCCCCAAAATGAGAACCATTAACATGTAGCAATCAAGCTGGAAGAGGAACCATTAGCTGTAATACATTCAAACTCTAAGCAGGACTCAAAAAGACATAAAAATGGATGGGGAAAAATCAATTACGATAACAATAATTTTTAAAGAGCAGCAAATACAAAATTATTTTGAACGGTACATGCACATATGTGCTTAGAACCCTCAATCATTTCTGACTGATAAGAACATTTTCTCACTAGGAATAATGGTGGTTGCCTTCAAATTTGCCATTGCCAGAGCTCAAACCTGCTGCTCTAAGCCAAAGTGTCTGTATTTATGTTCCCATATGGCTTCTTATTTGTTTGTTTGGTGTCTAGCACACCTTGGGGAACCTGCTAAAAAACTCGTAAATCATTACAAATATAAATGCAGTCTGCTGGAGGCTAGAAAGGTACTTGTAACTAGTGAACTGTAGTTTATAACCTTGGCTATACTTTTAGTAATGTAAAGGCCCTGATGCCACAAGCAGATGGTATGCCTGTGCACATCAGTGTGCCCCCTCCACAAGAAAGGGTTCCATGCCACTTGTCTATTTGTAGAATCGAGGCCTTAAAGTGCACTTTCTATTTATTCTTCTATCAGACATCTGTGCTACCTTAAAGAAATAAAATTGCATTTTTGTACCTATGTCTCACTTATGTATTACCAAATAAAGTGGACCAAAAGCTCTTGGACATTATTTTAAAGCATAATAACTGACTGACTTGTAACTATTCTGATATAATCTAGCATTTGAGGCAAGATTATTAAGCCATTTTATTTTATTACAGCAATATAAATACAAAAATGATGATGAAAGCAATTTTTATTTTTCCTTCTGTCTTTCCTGCACACAAAATCATATTGATGGTTAAACAAAAAGTGTTTACCTAGCACAAACCTATTTATGTGCCCTTACAATAATGACACACATGCAGAAACTATATAATCTTCAAGTGGCAAATTCATAAACTGTTTCATTTTGAGCTAAACAAAGAATTCTATTATCTAAACAACTTGTTCTTCCTAATCTTCAGCTATCTAGTAGATGAAAGATGCTTACATAAATATTTAAACTTTTGTACACTTCAAAAAATACTTGTTGCTTACAAAGGGCTTCAGGGTCAGAGACAGATGATGCACCACTGAACATCTTTAGCTAGAAATATGGCCACAGACAAACTATGCTCAGCGCTGTCTCATTTATGGCTAAATTCATGTTTGCTTTGCCCACATGCAGTATGACTCTTCAGAAGGACTAAAGAGAGCACAGTGGCAGATGAATTAGTGTTAGGTAATGCCCATTAGAAAAAAGATGTATTTGCATGAAATTACTTACTAATGGTAATTATCTAGAAAACAGATTGGTTATGGCTTTTCAGCTTAAACCGCTGATCAGTGTAGCAGCAGTCAAAACAGCAAAATGTTCAGAGTGGGGCAGAGGATGTTATAAAACATATTTTAAAACCATGATACATTGCAAAGATTCATCTTCACCTGGACTAACTGCAATTTTGGTCCTCTCTCTTTCACGGATTAAGGGGACTAGAAAGAGGATGATAAGAAATAATAGGGCCACTGAAACAGTTATATATGATAAAAAATGGTAACAAAGGCAGTCAGAAAAGAAATAAATAAAAAGAGGCATGATAAACATGTGATGAATGGACAGTATGGAGAGACGAATGGTATTGCCTACCTATCTTTCTAAGAGAACAAGGAGAGAGGCAAAAAATTGAGCCTACACATGGCTGAATATGGAGCTTTTCATAGAATCATAGAATCATTTAGGTTGGAAAAGACCTTTAAGATCATCTAGTCCGACCATTGACCCTACTCTACCAGTTCTNGGCCACACTATTCTTGATAAAAGATTCTTACTTCACCAAGAATCAAGAA
>VYXH01003740.1:78361-94922 GCA_013397275.1 Burhinus bistriatus | reverse complement strand
TTTATCAAGAACACCTGCAAAAGACCAAAAGAGCTGCTGCAGCAGCTGATCTCTCGCTGCCACAAACCCAAGGTCAAATCCCTGCCTTGGGTGACAAATTTTGGCAGACCCACGCCAGGAAAGGAGGAACCCAAAAAGCTCACAAAATGGAAAAGAAAAATGGGAAACTTGGATTTCTTGGTCTGCCTGGACCCTCATCTCTCTTCCGTTCTGCATAAAATAAATACAACTCTATCAAAATTGCCTCTGAAAATTCAGGGCTTCACTGACTTCTTGGAAGGTAAAATATCCATGGGATGAACACAGGAGTCCCAAGCCCCCAGACAGGAGACGCTGAGTAAGGTATGATACATTTCTAGCAAAAACAGCTCTAAAAAAGCCATGAAGAGGAGCCAATTTGGGCACATTCCACTGCAAAACCCGATTGCCGGAGCAGCCTGTCCCACTGCGTTCCCAGTCCTTAAACCAAACCATCCCAGCTCCCTCCAGCCGTCTCACCGAGCAAGAGAAATATTGATTTTTACAGTCTATTCGCTAAATCACCCTGAACTCCCTCAAAGCAAAGGCAAGCCAACTTCATCAGACAACCTGCAGTTCTTCAAGCCTCGCAAACGCTAACGGTGACAGAAGAAACTCGATTTCCAAACAGAAACTCTTAACCCGTCTATTAAATACAAATCTTCGTAACACCGATTCCGTACACCAGCGGCTAAAATCCCCAGGTCTTGCCTGTAATTTTTCTAATAAACTTGAGCTGAGAATTGCGAGCAGGTGGTGGCTTTATTGAATAGACTTTGCTTGGGTTATTAGAGAAGTCATTAAAGACGCGATAATGTGGCTTACGCACGGGGAAGAGTTGCTTGGCTGTGCATGACAATTACAGCTAACGACTGGAGAGAAGAAGATTGATAAAGAAAAGATCCAAACCAAAAAGTAATTTGTGATACCTTGCAGGGCGGATATTGGAATAATATATCCAGTAGCGGATTTAGGAGCTGGGTGGTTTTCCCAACTGTTTTGTCCAAGAGAAATATCAGTCGATTTTTATCCAAGGGGAAAAGGAAAATACAAATCCATCGGTCAGCAGTAAGTGACTGAGATGAACGAGGATTTAACAAGCACGTATACACCTACGCTTTCCGTGTAAAAAAAATAAAGGAGGTTATTAATGTCAAGCACCATCTGATGAATTTTTGTAGGGCACTGAAATTTTTTCTCCTAAACAGAGAAGAATTCATTGCCTTGCTCTCCAGATTAATGAGACGTATTTCTAGATGAAAAGACAAGACAACTTTTATTAATGATTGGAAATTCAGGGCGGTTTTGTGCTCATCGTTAGCTTGGGTTCCCCGAAACCGCATGTGCAGGCGTTCGAGCAGCTGCAGTACATCTGCACACACAAGCTCCTCAGAGCCCAAAGGGATTCAGGCATCGATTTTCCATCGGCATCAATACATGCATTTTTATGCTGTCTCATGATATAATCCCCAGGGTCTGTCCCGAGTCCATTTTTGGGGCTTACAGAGCAGAGCTCCCTCCACCACCAGATTCCCCCTCAAGGTGAACAGATTACAAAACTCACTAACCAATAAAGTCTTTTCAAGAGTTTTCCTGGTAAAATTTAGTGGAAAACTGGTGCGAAACAACTTCTACTAAGGAAAGCAGCCCCCAGTCTCCCACAACTCGAGAGGCTGCCGCCTGAGAGAGAATATTCCGCAGCGAATATCCCGCAGCGAACCCCCCTGTGAATTGCCAGTATGAGCACCCACTTTTGGGTGATGGATGGAAACGCTAATGTATTTCACAGACAATTCCCACATAAACACAACGGAGAAGTCCAGGCTTGGCTGCATGGTTTTGCCAATACGACCACGAGAAAGCATCGAATAATTCAGCGCCATAAACCCATGCCAGCAGCAAGGGTCTTTCCAGTGCAGCCCAGTCTCACTGGGGAACTGGTTTAAGATACAAGGATAAAGCACTTTTTCTAGGATAAGCTGCATCTCCACCAGGAAAACACTAATCCAAGGCTGCTCCCATACAGACCTGCAACCCCTTTGAGCGGGCAAGTCTTCCATGGCTCATCCAAGGTGGCAGAGGAAGTCAGAGGTGGATATACAAACCCGCGCCCGTGGCCCGGGCTCTCCGAGATGTTCATTAAGTGCATTTTTTCTCTGCTATGAGCTTGCAATGCTATTTCCAACAAGAAGAAGCGGCATTACGCTTTACGCCTCCATGCAGACCAAGAATGCTTCCCATATTCGCGTGCCTGTGCAAGGTCTGCGCAAGGAACACCCTTAATTATCTCATCACTGAGAGCATTTCCAAAACACTTCCCTGCTGTCGCCCTCTCCTCCCCGTGCTGATGTCCATCAAGCTGAATGTATCCACGGAGAAAACAGCGCTTCAGTTACAAGACTGGGAATTAGGCTGGATCCATTGNTTCTTGTGGGGAGGAGCCCAAATCGGAACATGGGATTCGAGGTGGGGCCTCACCAGTGCCCAGGACAGGGGGACCACCGCTGCCCCGCTCCTGCTGGCCACGCTACTGCTGATCCAGGCCAGGGTGCTGTTTGGCCAATGGATAGTGGTTTAGTGGATCCACAGTTCAGTGGCGGCCTTGGCAGTCTTAGATTAATGGTTGGACTCCGCAGTCTTAAAGGTCCTTCCCGTCCTAAATAATTCCATGATTCTATGAAATATCACTTCATTTATCTGCTCCTGGAAAATAGATAATTAATGGGCCATTTGTGCTCATCTGCAGCCAGCTAAAAGCAGGCAAGGAGCCTCGAGTAACCCTAAAAACCCACCACCCAGAAATACAACGTATTTCGACACACCAGACAAACATCCCCTTTCTTATCTCCTAGCCAAAAGGGATGCGAGTGTAATTGTGCGCGATGACTTGCACGGGTATTGCTTTATTTATTCCACATGGCAGGCGTGAAGCTGCTTATATCCACAGGGAGAAAAAGCCAACCCAAACGGGCAGGATTATTGCTTTTTCTCAGCTGTACCCATTGCAGAATTGATTCGGCCGACAACCTGTGAAATACAGTTAATGAGCTTGGGTTTCTGTCACCCTGAGTTGCTCCAAGGATGAGATTTCCTACCCTCTGATGTGTCAATTTTCCACTTCCAAATTCGGTCCGGGTTGTGGAAACAGAGCATTAGCCGTGATCCATGAGTATTAGCACAGAAAGAAAAATATAATCGGAAATTTGAAGTACTTATCCTTCTTTGGAAGAAGCCTAGATAGAACGAACACAATACCGTATAGCTTTAAAAGCAGACAAATGAAAAAGATGATGAAATGTTCTCCACCCGCAACACAACTGTAGCTTTGGCAGAAAAATTATTTTCTAGGCTTAGAAGCTACAGAGCTTTCCCAGTTGCTTTGATGGACAGGAGAAAGAGGGTTTTATGTTAGAGGTATAACTGAGTCCAAGCAAATGCCCACTACTGTCATTTAGCACCCAAACAGAAAGAAAAAAGTCAGTTGATAGGGAATTAATGAAGAATTAATTTTTAAGCAAGCAAGCTATCGAGGCTATTTAAACACCACAAGTAGGACTTGGACGAGATGTCTCCAGCCACTCACTTGGAGACTCCCCCAAACACCGGGGGTCAGGAGGCAGCTCTCGAGCAGAGCAGGCGGCATCGCACTGGAACAGCGATCCGACAGGAAACCTCCTCTTCTGCTCGCTCACCGCACAGCTTTGATCCCAGCAACCTTCCTACGTGCAACGCAAACAGCCACCTATCGCAGGTGGCACAAACCCAGACGTATCGAAAAGCAACGATAATTTCATCTGCTCATGCAGAAGCAAAGACAATATTGGTTTTCCAATTTGGGCTCCTGTCTGTATTAACTGGAAATGCAAATGCCGAGCAATTTTTAAAAGCAATATTGCAAGCCAGTACAAGTGAGTGCTAGCTACCCAGAGTGTTTGATTTTAATAAACCAATCAACCCAAACCAGTGGGAGATGAAGGTGTTATGCAAACCCTTAGCATGCAAGGCACGTGCGCGCCGGCAGGAAGGCTCCGTGGGCCAGCACAGATTATTCATCCAAAAGCAACTTCTTCACCAAGGGAGCATGGGATGCAGCCCAAGAGCTGACAGAGCTGCCATGGAGCTCATGAATGGACGTCAGCCCTGGCCAAGCGTGATGGAAGAGCTTCGCCCCCATCTGAATGGAGGGAATGGATTATAATTCAGCTTCTAAACCCCTGCAGCCTCCCGCTCCTCACTGGAAGCAGAGGTGTTACCCTGGAGCAAGGGGAGGGGATGAGCTGCAGGGAGGACGGGTGGTCGGATGCTCAACGCACCGACAAAAGCCCTGGAAAGCAGGTTAGGAGTGAACAGCTTTGCCCTAGTGTCCTAAATCTCCTCCAGTTTGGACTCCAAAGGTAATTCTTCCCTCTGCTAAGAACTCCCTTGCAAAAGGAAACAAAGCTATTTGCTATCGGCATCGTCACAGCTAAAATAAACTTAACAGTGGAGAGTGCGCTCCACCAGAGATGGGATCTAACCCCAAAAATAACTCCCTTATTACCCCAGGAGGAAGGCAGCAGCACTTCCCGCAGACGTTGGGAGGCATTCAGCCATGGATAACAGGGAAATTAGGGTGCCAGCTCTGCAATTTAAATATATCCTCTCCCCATTACCCCTTCGCAGGCTTCCTGGTTGAGCTGAAAACACCGAGCAGTCACATCACACAAGCATTTAAATCCAGGAAAGGGCACGCCGTTGCTGTAAGTCACGGTGGTGACTCGTTAGGATATGTTAATTTTCCTCCTTGCGATCACCCAGACCGTCCCAAGGGCCACACGGAGAGTGCAGTAAATGGCCTTACCGTCTTCAGCAGCGTCCGGTTGTCCCTGAGGCTCCCCACCATGCCGACAAAGGAGACGCCAAACATGGTGAAGCCCAGCAGGAGGAGGATGATGGCCGGAGCCAGGAAGATTCCTTCCAAGGTTTTGTGCTTCTGCCTCTCCACTTCAGCATAAATCCCAACGCACAGGATCACGAGGCCGAGGATCTGCAAGGGAAGCAGGGGATGGGATTCAGACGCCAACGGGGAAAAAGCAGAGGCTCTGAGGGAGAAGTGGAGGTGGAAGACGTCCCAGATGGCCAAGGAAAACCCACCCAACTCTGGGCCATTTACCAACCAATCCCAAATGGTGCCGTCAGTGCTCATCCCCTTTGCTCAAGGCTGGGTTGCTCTTCCTCTGGCTGGGAAGGGGACATATAATTGCAGCGTGACCAATCTAGCCGGACAGTTTTAAGCCAGGTTTTGCTAGGTTTTTCCTCTCCCCTTCCCACCCGCATCTTTACGGTCTGTCCAGATGCTCAGCTTGGCCCTCGCTTTGGGTCTGATAGTCATGAAGACCCATAGCACCCCCCCTTCCCAAACGTGTCCCCCCCTCCCTGAGACAGCACAATCCCCAAAATGACTCATTTCACTCAAGCATTTTTACACTTGGCTTGAGCACCGGCTCGTACCCAAACCCACGGCGAGCCGCTCGCCCTCCCTTCGCACGCCAGCACCAACAATTAGAAACAAAGCGAACTGCGCCGTGACGAAGCGCTTTTGATCCCTGGATGAAAAGTATCATAAAAGAAAAGCAACGGATTATTTATGACAACCTTCTTCCCTTCTTCTCTCCCCCTTCAACAAAACAGCCGGAATTGAAAAAGAGAGCTTAACGATGCCAGCATAAAGCAGGGCTCCAAAAAGGGCTCTTTGCATCCCTTCAGTTCCTTCAACATCAAAGCCAGCAACGCGATCCCAAGCGGTTGGCGCTGTCAGGAGCCCTTCGCATCGCACCCGTCGGCCCCGTGGCGCAGCCGGAGGCGAGCGGCTTCTCAACCGACGCCAGAGCTGACACCTGAAAAGGTCAGCGAGGAAACCGAGGAGCATCCGGAGCCCTTTTCCCGTGGCTTTTTGCAGCCCTCCCCACCCCAAATCACAGCGGGAGGCTCCTGGGGGACAGCCCCCGGCCGCAGACACCCGCGCTTGAAAACCTACACCTCCAAAGAGGAGGAAAAAGTCTTTTTTTTTTTTTTTTTTTTTTTTTAAGACCCTCCTAACCGTAGGTGTCTNTTTTTTTTTTTCCTCCTTTTCCATCGCTTTCACCTTTCCAGAAGGTTTCATTGCTCCTAATGAGTTTGCTCAAGCTCTTCCTGCTAATTCACACCAACAATTCCATCCTTAATTTTCAGGCACAATCTTTGCTTTTTTTGGGGGAGTTGATTTTTTTTTTTTGACTTCTCTGCTCTGCCCGGACACTATTTCTGGTGTGGTTTTGTAGCAAGTTTATGTCTATCAATCACCATCCACTTCCAGGCTCCATCTCATCTGTAAAGGAACTGAAATTTCGCAGAAAATAAAATTTAGACTCTTGATATTTTAGTTCTTTCAAACTAAACAGACAGGCCTATTTCTATTAACAGGCTTTTAATCACAGTTTCATCTTTACACTCTATTTTAAGCTTCAGGTTGGTGCGCTGGGATTAGGTTTGATTTAATGTTTATCTCTTCCACGGTGTCCCAGGAAATACATTTGGCTTTGAAGGCGGGGGGGAGACATTAATGCACACCATGCGTCCCCCGCTAATCCGTGCTGTTCCTCCCGCGTGCCAATCAGAACCACTTTCTCCATTTTAATTAATCCATCTGCGATGCCAGTGAGGGAATAGATCACTGAAAGCGCACGGAGCAAACCCGGGAGGGGGTTCGAGGGTTGGATGCTCGAGGGGCTGAGGAAGCAGCATAAACGGGATGGGTTTCACCTGCCAGCAAGGGAGAGAAACCGAGGACGGGTTGCAGGATGGACACGTGCATTGCTTAAAAATAGCTTTGTCAGGGCTAAAAGTATCCTTGGAAAATTTAAAGCCTGTGGCATGCAGGAGGCTGCTGCAGAGCAGTGCTGGTCCTTCTTCCCAGCATCGCCACAGCCATCCCTTTGGCAGGGAAACCCCCAACCAGTGGCATGCATAACACCCTTCTTTTTTGGAGGGGGGCATGCACTCATTATTTGCCATGCAAATGCAAAGGGGGAAGTGCAAATGCTGTGGGGAAATGGCGCTGCACGACATGGGGAGATAACTGCCAGCAAACCAAGCCACGCTGCATGGCTTCTTTGGGTTTCACGGCGCATAAAAGGCTGCAGGCCAACTATGCTCAAGCAACTCAAACTAGTCCCTGGGACTAACAGTCATCGAATCACAGAATGGTTAGAACTGGAGGGGACTTTAAAGCTCATCTTGTTCCAACCCCCCTGCCATGGGCAGGGACACCTCCCACTAGACCAGGTTGCTCCAAGCCCCGTCCAACCTGGCCTTGAACACCTCCAGGGATGGGGCAGCCACAGCTTCTCTGGGCAACCTGGGCCAGGGTCTCACCACCCTCACAGGCAACAATTTCTTCCTCAGATCTCCTCTCAATCTCCCCTCTTCCAGTCTGAAGCCATCACCCCTCGTCCTGTCACTACCTGCCCTTGTAAAAAGTCCCTCCCCAGCTTTCCTGGAGCCCCTTTCAGATACTGGAAGGGGCTCCAAGGTCTCCCCGGAGCCTTCTCTTCTCCAGGCTGAACAACCCCAACTCTCTCAGCCTGGCCTCACAGCAGAGGGGCTCCAGCCCTCCCAGCATCTCCCTGGCCTCCTCTGGACCTGCTCCAACAGCTCCGTGTCCTTCTGATGTTGGGGGTCCCAGAGCTGGACACAGTATTCCAGGGGGGGTCTCCCCAGAGCGGAGCAGAGGGGCAGAATCCCCTCCCTGGCCCTGCTGGCCACGCTGCTGGGGATGCAGCCCAGGATGCGGGGGCTTTCTGGGCTGCCAGCGCACATTGCCGGCTCGTCTTGAGCTTCTCGTCCACCACTTTAAGCTGCTTTGAGTAGAAGCAGGGTTTTTTTTGGTTTTGGTTTTGTTTGTTTGTTTGTTTTTTTTGGAGGGTGCTTTTTAGCCGGCGGTGTGGGGGGATGGGTTGGGGGTCCACCCTGCAGCACTAACCCTTAGCAAAGCAGGTTGCAAGGGGCTGGGTGACCTTTTGAACTAGGGGCTAAGCAAGGAGAAAGACAAGAAATTCAGGTGGATCAGCTCAATATTGCCCAAAACCATTCCGGGATTCTGTGAAAGCACAAGAAAGCATCCTGCAAAGCAACACGCACCTCCAGGAAGGGAATGGATATACTGGTATGTCTCCCAGTAAAGGCAGATCACAAAGGAAGGCTCATTGGAATATAACGAGTTTTGGAAGGATGAGCAGGAGCGATGTTGTTGCAAGATGGGTGGCAGAGGGATTTGGATGGAAAACAGCTGGGGAAAAAGGCCAGCATTCCCTGAAAAGCAGCGTTTCTATGAAAAAAAATGGTGGATTTGGAGCAAACTGGCGACATCAAACTCTTTGCCAGGACCTATGCGACAGCATAAAAAACCGCAAGGGGAATAACCACATATTTCACTAAAAACCCCATCATCCCGTCACCCTTTGGCCAGAGATGAGCATCAAAAGCAGCAGGAAAAGTTTGCAGCGCGCCTTGCAAAGCCTGGCTGCCCTGCTTTCCATCGCTGGCTTTCTCGGGGAGGGGGGACGTGGGGTGTTTTTTTGCCATATGAATTCGATCAGCACGGATATTTTTGATTCCTGGCGTCACAATCCTTTTCTACCGCCCACACTCGATGACATGGGAACGCACATAATGAAATCTGCTGGTAAATCCTCTGTAGGTACAATGTTAATTGCCCGGTGATCACTTTAACACAGAGCAAACACCAGGATAGACAGCAGCCAGTAATTATAAACGCTCTGCAACGCATCTAAGAGAAAAAGCAAATCTGCGCTTACCCTCTAACGAGAGGATGATTACCCCGTTTCTGTATGATAATAACCACAGGATTGAACCATCACCGCGGGGAAAGCCAAGGCGGTGGCTGCAATTCCACCAGACTTTGCGATGAAGGCGTCCTGCATCCACTCTCCTCTTAGAAGCTGGGAAGAAATCAGCTTGGGGTTTTCATTTGAGCCTTGCTTGACGTTAGTGCTTCTTGGAGTTTGTAGGAGCCGAGTGGGCAGGGAGCAGCCGCCCCGGGATGTCTAACCTCTATTTCCACCCCAAAAAAGGACCCCCGTGCCTCGCTCTCTTCCCTCCCTCCCATATTCCTGGCACGGATAAAATTGCAAACTTGAATTTCGCAGCCCAATACAAGTTGCTATGACCAACCCTTCCCCACCTTTGCAGCCCATTTCCAAAGCCGTTTCGCTCCAACCTCATCTCTTCTTAGCGGGATAAGAGAGATGTTGGTTTTCCTCTCCAGGCATTTCTCCATCTAACGGCAAGGAAAGAGCTGGGGACCTGGGAGGGAGAAGACCTAAAAGTGGAAATCCCTGGTGGAAATCACTGTCCCACTGATCACAGAGTCACTTAGAGACCTGGAGGTCAAGAAGTGGGATTAAATGCAATTAATGAACAGGAAATAATATAATACACAGCTCTGATGATCTTGCAGGGTTTGGGGGGTGCCAAATGGGTGGCTTGAGCTCGCAGCTAACCCACAGGTGAGACACGGAGTTTGTAAAGCTCTCTTCAAGCCGTGGGCTCACTTGTGACTGCTTCTCCATCCTTGCATGACTTGGCTTTGGCACAGAGGCAGCTACCTGATACAAACAAGAGACGTGCATAGTCCCACCAGTGCCAACAAGAGACACAGACGATTCTGCCCTGTCCTAAAAATCATAGAATCACAGTATGGTTTGGGTTGGAAAGGACCTTAAAGCTCATCTTGTTCCACCCCCCCTGCCATAGGCAGGGACACCTCCCACTAGACCAGGTTGCTCCAAGCCCCGTCCAACCTGGCCTTGAACACCTCCAGGGATGAGGCAGCCACAGCTGCTCTGGGCAACCTGGGCCAGGGTCTCACCACCCTCACAGGCAACAATTTCTTCCCAATATCTCATCCCAATCTCCCCTCTTCCAGTTTGAAGCCATCACCCCTCATCCTATGACTCCACTCCCTGATCCAGAGTCCCTCCCCAGCTTTCCTGGAGCCCCTTTCAGATACTGGAAGGGGCTCCAAGGTCTCCCCGGAGCCTTCTCTTCTCCAGACTGAACAACCCCAACTCTCTCAGCCTGGCCTCCCAGCAGAGGGGCTCCAGCCCTCTGATTATCCCACTAAAAATCCCACTTAATACCTAAGAGATGCCACATTCCCCTTGTCCAAGACCCAAAACTCCCAAGTAATGGGAGTTACTCCTAGCCACGGGCAGAGCAAACGGGTACCACAAATCCAAGGGGACATTAACATGGCTGAAGCAGCACAACCTCGAAGCCTGCCAAGGACCAAGCAGAAGACATGGCTCATTCCAGGGTGAACGGCATTAATTGGATGAGTCAAAGCCGCGCTAACACGAGGCAGTAATTTCTCCTTATTTGGGAACACCAAAAAGTGACGAGGATGGTGGCTTCAAGCCCACGCAGACCCTGGCAGCCAGATTCCGTGAGTCAGAGCAGTGGTCCGGGGAGGAGAAGAGGGAATGGGGCATCGCTTTATTCTCCATCCAAGATGACCAGAGGTGCAGAACTAAGGGCAAACTCTTGTGTTTCAAATCCCCCGCTCACAGCAGAATCGTTCTCCTCAGCTTTCGAAGACCCGTCTGCCCTTAAATTAGCAGCCAGGGCACTCCTGCTCCTCCTCGGAAGTTTTTATTGTAACATGCAAGCAAGAAACCCTGGAATAGAAAGTGCTGAATGCTTTTAGTCATTAAAAGATAGAATCACGGGATTAATAATACAACGATTAAATACACCGTATAATGCTTAACTGCTGACAATACGTAGGAATGTAAAAAAAAAAAATACGCTTTTATAAGGGTCAATTAAAACAGCAGTTTTCAATTTTATGGGAAAAGTAAGAAAAGGAAAGAAGCATTTCTTTTTGAAAATAAAACTTCAGATCTCTGCTCCACTGAACTCTCGACAACGAGGATTAAATCTACCTGTATAAAACCAGCAGGTTCAACCATGATGCTCAAACATCTCTGCCGTATTTGGTTTAAAGCCACTCTCCGGCTCATCCCACATTCCTTTACTGACTTTTCCCACCTATAAATATGCGCTTTCATTACAGGAAAGCACTGGAACGGATCTAGCAGCATTAGATCCAGTCTTCTGCAGCCTGGGCCAAGCCTATGCTAGAAAACTGTGACACATCTCATCCCAAACCTCCTCGATCCTTCACGGTGAGCAAACTCAAGTCTTATTCCACTGAATTTTTACCCAGGGGGGTTATATTTTTGAAGCTTTCACGCAATGTGAGCGAGAAGTTCCTACACAATCCTTTTTTTATCAAGCACATTTGGGCAGAGAGAAAGCCGGCCCCGGTCACGTCTGGTTAACGAGGCTTTGAAGGGTTCGGCAGCGCCGTTGAATTAATACGGCGGCAACATGTGCAAATGAGGCCAAAAGTAGGTCAGGCGGTTGAAAAGCTCCCAGGAGCCACGCGATCCGGATGGATTCGATAGGGCAACATCCCCGTGCCAAGGACTGTCCCAGGGTTGAAGGCAGGCTGGGTCAGAGCGATTCAAAGTGGCTTTTTTGCAGCTATTTGCCAGTCGTCGGGAAATTATCGGGTCTCTTCTTGCTGGTGGATTCGCCAGGATGCCCCACTGAGCCCCCCAAGATGTCCCAGCAATTAATAAGGATCCGGCATCAAGATTGTGCAGGTTCATCCCCTCGTTAATCTACATTTACAAAATGCAGCCCCAACCTGGGCTGAGATTATTGGGAGGAAAAAAACCCAACCCTGCACCTCCTCCCCATCCCTACAGCTGCTTAAAGGCATTCTGGGAAACCTCAAACCGAGCAAAACTCAGCTCTTTAGAGAAATCGAAACTATGGTGACGGGTCTTCCCGTAGATTAGTTTTGCAAGTAAAAATGCTGCGCTACTCTTAGCCAAAAACTCAAACCGCAGCCACAAATGGAGTAAGAAATCTGGATTTTTTTTGGTTTCACTGGGTACAGCGGGAGCCCCATGAGGGTCCTGGCCAGTCCATGGGAGATACTCAAGTCTCCTCTCCCCTTGGGAGCCTTCCTACCCAGCAAGCCACAAGGAAATCAGTGAGATATTCTACAAAAAAACCCAAAACAAAACAAAAAAACCCCAAAACCAAAACCACAAAAATCCCCTTTTTCTTATTCTCATTCATGCCCTGGAGTGGGCACGAGTCACTCGGCGCAGTGAGACGACCGGCTTCGCAGTCCCCAGCTAACGAGGGCGAGCGTTGCCCTCCCAATGAGCCCATTCATTAAAACAATAATAATAAATAAATAAGGAAATAGAAAGCATTTTCAGACTCCGCCTTCTAAACCCGTTTACCGTTCACAGCCTGTCTGGGAACTCATGTGAATATTTCTGCAATTACACCTAAACAATTAAATACGCATACCACTAAACGTGCCCAGCAGGCAGCCGCGTACGGGACAACGATGATTAATTAGACCTCAGAAGGAAATATCTGTAAATATGGACAGGATTATGCAAGATTAACCCCGGGAAGGTGCTAACTTCCTACCTCGTGCGTTAACTGAGGAGTCTCAGACCCTAAAGGGACAGGGAATTTCTTGTTTCCCCCTCCCCTGCTCCAACACGTGCTTGTTACCTCCCAAGTGCTGGGGAAGGCTCGCCCCGGTTGTAGCTCAGTGATTCAAAACTGCTTAAAAACAAGTTTTGGTTTTGCCTCTTAAAATAACCAACCCGGCTAAAAGACCCGCCAGGCGACGTCTGCTTTCGTGCCTTGTCCCCACTGAACGACAAGAGGGGCAGGGGGAATCTGGCTGGCAACGCCGCCCGACGGCTCCTTGCGCGGTAAAAATGTGAAATTTCCCTGGTTTACGCTCCAAAAACCTCGAAACGCAACTCGCAGCCTCGAGGGATTTGCAAAAGCGGCTCCAGGGGAAGGGAGATGCTCTTAAATCCACCAAAACCTGCCGTTTTGCCCAAGATTGTTCGTTTTGGACCCAGTTAGCGCCAAGTACGAGGGGCTCCATGGCACGCAGGTTTTTTCCCCCCCCCCACAAGAATTTGATGCCTCGGAAGGGGAAATTTTGATAGCGAAAAGTTAAAAAAAAAAACAACAACCCACAGGGGTGGTACGGTGCGGGGAAAGGTCGGGAAGGACAGAAAAGCAACCGGAGCACCTACCGAGAAGAGGGTGGCGTAGGTGGACAGAGCAAATTTGATGCTGTAGTAATAAAGGTGGGAATTTCGGCACTCAGAGGCTTGAGCCATTCTTGCAGGTCCGGCTAGAGGGGTTTGCTCGCTGGCCACCGGACCCTCTTGGCTCCGGCCGGCTCTTGCCCTCCGCCGCGGAGCCGAAAAAGCGTACACATGTACACAGGCAAGGCTTGAACTTGAACTGCTCGTTCCAACTTCCGCCTGGCAGGAGCGGGAGAGCAATTAGAGGGAAGGCAGCAGCGGCACAAGCGGCCGGCGTTAACCCTTTGCTGAGTTCGTTGCTTGGGTTTCGCTGCAAAGCTGTGTTTCAGTGGGTTTACGCCAACAAGTATTCCACCACCCCCACCCCCCCCCCCCCCCCCAAAAAAAAAAATATTAATCGATGGAAGGGTGGATTCTCTAGCAAATTTTTAATGGTAAAGGTGTTGCAATCGGGGCCAGGCACGTTGGAAGAGACCGTTGCAATCCCGTGGCCATCCCAAGAGCTCTCCCGCAGCAGCAAAGGGTGAAGCGGCAGCCCAAAATCTAGCAAGAAGAGGGACAAAACGTCCCCCAGGCAGTTTCTTAGAACCCAGGAGCGGAGGGGGATGTCCAGATTTACCTGTTGTAGCTTGTTATCGTGGGCAACACCTCCCTTTCAACACCACTTTGAGCTGCCCCGCGCTCGAGCAGAGAGAAAGGAGGAAAAAGAAACGATTCCCCCCAGGCTCGGTGAAGTTTAACACTTGAAAGAAAAGGCATGGGGAGCAAGAAACCGGCCCCGGGAGCTGGTACGGCTCCTGGAAGGCTTTGTACAGCTGTACAAATGTAGTATTAGATAAAAAAGAGCAAAAAGAGGAGCTTGGAAAAGCTGCGCCTGCCATCCGCCTCCGACGATGGAGAGGAGCACCCAGCCAAGGGCAGCAGCACCCTTCATTGCTGCAGGGCGACTCGGTGCGGATGGGAGATGGGAAGAAAAAGGGGCACGGTCTGCCAGGCGGCTCGTAGCCTGGGAAATGTTTAAAAAAAAAACACCAAAAAAAACCCCAACCGCCCCCAGCTCTCGGGGAGGAAGGAGCTGCTTCCCTCTGGGGTAGTCAAATGGAGAATTTAAAGTGAGGTCTGAGGAAATAACAGCGACTCAAAGACGTGGGAGCTGCGTTCGCCCGGCTCCCAGCAGACGTAAAGCAATTGAGCGCAGTGGGAGAGACCGTACCCCTTTCCTTTTATAAATATATAACCTGCAAGGGTGAGAGCGGAGACGGGGTGAGAGTTCGACGATTTTCAGTGGCCAGCAGACCCCAAATACTGAGAATATTACTCTTCAGGATATAATAACAGGGTGAAACACATCCCAAAAATGACATTTCTGGCCATGATTTAGTTACAGCTGGCTGTCATCAGGCTGAACGAGCAAAGACAGCAGTCAACTTTTCTCCCCATTTTTTTTAAAAAAATGAATCCATTACTGAACTTTTAGCGTTTTGCATTTTGCGAACACCCGCGCAAAGGAAGAAAGCAGCACTACCATCGCCATCGCTCTTCTTTTTCACCAGCCTTTGCTTGGAATAAGAAACTCCCAACACCCGGTGTCAAGCGACAGACATTTGGGGAGATGAACGATGTAATTCCCCTACTCTTTCTTTCCACTTTGCGGGATGCTGCCACCAGGAAAACAGTCAATTTAAAAAAAAGTAAATACCCATTTGCCCCCCTGACTTTTTTCTTGTTTTTTTTTTAACCAAGGTTTGACTGTGCACCGGCGCAGGCATCGCAGGGCTTATTTTCAACTCGTCGCACAAAGCAATCTTGGCGCTTGGTGACTAACCCTCGGTGCATTCGCCTACGTATATAATACACTTTCTTTGCTTTAATTCAAAAGTCAACTTCGCATGCAAAAGAGAAACGGCGTTTCCCTACGAAACCAGGCTGCGACGCAGCTCAGGGATGTCCGAAGCAGCAGATTTAAACCATCGGGTCCATAGATAACGCTCAACGTCGCTTAAAATTTCCACGTTAATTTGAAGCCACTTTTAAGAGAATGATTTGCCGTAAAACTTTGGTTCACCCTAGGTTTTAGCAGTAGTTTCAGGCTCTCTCCCCTTCTCCACGGAATCACAGGCAAACCCCAAACCTCCGGCAGTATAAATCGGGCCGGAACCCAGCGAGCACGTCGCAGGCTCGACCCCAGCACCGTTTCCCCATCAGTCAGTAATTAACACCCGATATTCCGTAAGCGGTTAATTACGTCGTACAACTCACTGCTAAAAAAAACCCCTCAGATTTGTGCCTGCAGGGACGGGAACAGCAATAAAACTCTCCGGCTACTTCTATACGACACCATGAACGCGCTCAAGAAAGGAGAGATTTGCTTTCCTGATTTTTGCTGTCGCTCAGACCTCGGCCCGGGAGGATTGTGGGTGCAGGGACGCAGCGATCCCACACGTGACTCGAGAATTATTTTTTTTATTCCCCTTCAAAAGCAGCGCCAGGTCCCTCTCCCAGCTCCCCCCTCCTCACGTGCACCAGCAGGAATTTAGCATTTTCCCCAGCAAGTTCAAACCCCGTCACTAGACATCCAGAGATCTTTAAATTTTACCTTCCCCCCCCCCGCCCCAAGCAAATAAAATTTTATACCCTGCTTTCCTTTCTACAAAACAGATGATAAGGAATAAGCACTCTTCCGGCAGCGCAAACGCGTATTTTGCTGTTTACATCCGTAGAGATGCACTCAGAGATGAGGAGACAGGAGCCGACCTTAAATCATCCATTTATTTATACTAACATTACCGTAATGGAAAGATAATGCACAAGCCCTGCCGGACACGAGGGAGAAGCAGGCATAGCTTTTAAAAAGTCTAATATTGAATCAAATAAATTCCGCGATCCAAATTTAAACAGGACTTGAAACTTCGCTCGATTTAAGGGCGTTCCGGCGCGATGCTCTCGGGGTACGGAGGGAGTGGGGAAGGGCGATGGGATCAGGGTGGGTTTTATTCCCAAATTTTTTTTTTTTTTTTCTTTCCTGGGCAACACCGCTGGAGGTGAGGGAAGGTCCTAGGGTGGCTTCGCACATGGGGAAGGAACCAGTCCTTATTTACGGGTTTTAATCATTAACCGGACACTGCTGCTGGCAGCGTCAGGCCCAAGCAATCATTAACTGCAGGAAAAAATGACTCAGTCGGCGTTTAACGCTCTGGACCCACAGGGACCCTTTAAACCGCTGGAAGTCAACCAGCAGCCAAAATTCGGGGCTTTGAAGCCATTTGAGGGGGTGATGCCACTGCCGGAGGGAGATTTTCCATCCTGCTCCAATACCCGGAGGATGGGGATTCCCTCCCCCC
>VYXH01003740.1:52664-78306 GCA_013397275.1 Burhinus bistriatus | reverse complement strand
CACCCCAGGCAGAAAGTTTCCTGTAAGAATCCAGCAAAATCAAAAACCGAGGCCGCAGGAAAACACTCCAAACCCTCTGAAGGACCGAGCCGCGCTATTAACGTGCCCTCAGCGGTGCTTCGGTTGGCTCGGCATGCAGCCGGCATACCAAGCGCCTTCAATAAAGATGCTACTTCTTCCTCCCCGGCATATTAATTGCAAATGGTTGGCACGGCGAGCTTGACGAGCCCAGGCGCTCGACTGCCGCTCCGCTTTGCCGGCTTTACCTTCGCACATGGGATTTTGTGTCGTCCTCAACCCCCCGAAGCACAGAGAGGACCTTAAGCAGGGTTTGTTGGTGCTTTGGGGTAAGGATGGGATCCAGCAAGCAGAGATGAGCCCTGTGCAAGCAGCTGGCGGGGGGAAGAAGGGGCTTGGGGAGCTTTTTGGGTAGATTTCATGGATAAATAACTAAATCTGGGGCCTGGTGGAGATCTATGCAATGATTTTGCCAAGCTGCTAGATGGAAGTGGCTGCTGCCCGCTGCCTGCTCTATACTGGATCCCAGTTCCAACCCTTGGCCCGAGCTGGGCAGCCTGGGGTCTCCCTTAGCTGCACCCAGCACTGGGTGAGCCAAAAAACCCCTCAGCAGCTCCAAAACTCATTAAAATGGGATAGGAAAGGCCAGCTTGCAGCTGGAAGTGCTAAGGGAAGAGCCAGGGTTTGCCACTTCGGTGCCTGGGTTCACCGCCTTAACGATGCCCCTTGCATAAATTAATCAAGTTATCACAGGACCCCATCACAATTCCCTAGAGTCAAGTTAGGATAGGAAAGTGCTAATTTAAGGTTTAGCACTTCCGCCCAGGCAAGCTCAGGGCTGCCCACGTGGAAGGGATGGGATTCATCCTACCCTCTCCAAGTTGGGAAAACAGTCGCACGCCGCAACCTCGCTCCATCCTTCTTCAGACGGATACGAGAGCACCCAAATTACGGTTCCTACCAACTAATTTCACATTTAATTCCAGGAGAAGCGGCGCTGCTGCCGCTCCCGTTTGCGCTCCTTTCGCAAGCGAGCCACGCTGAACCTCCTACGCAGGGGAAAAAGTTTTGCAGCGGAACAGTAAAATGGGTTTAAAATGGCAAATTCCCGCCTCGGCTTCCAGCCGTCAGCCCACATCACGCCCCTTTTGCTGATGGGGAGTTTGGGTTTACTCCCTGTCATACCAGAACCGCAGAAAGCAAGTGTTTTACTCGTCCCTGCCACTTCATTAGCAAACATTTGTGCTAATCTTAACCTCATTTGCAAGCTTTGATGGGGGATTTTTAAGGTTTTAACTGACCGCTTTCGCCTGTGCCTTTTGGCGCTGTCATTTCTGTTGGTGCAAAACTCCACACTAGTGAGAACTCCTTAGTTAAAAGCACGGGGGTTTGTCTCCTCATGACTTTTTTTCTCCTCGGATATACTGTCAGGGCTTGTTTTTCCATCTTCACGAGCAACACCAAGTCCCAGTCCTTCCTTCTCCCAAGTTTTTTTTTTTCCAACTCTGCATCTGTCCCGCTAGAAAAAAAAAAAAAATTAGCCGAATGCTTTTTTTTTTTTTTTTTTACACCCAACGCTCTCGAGCCACGCGCGCAGGAGTCGTTTCTCTTTATTGGGCCGTGAATAAACCAAGCTGCCCGTTTCCAAACGAACTCCTACTTGGTGTGGCACACCAAGTCCAAGCTGTATTTGAGCACCGGATCCCAACGTTACGCGCTTCCCTCGGCATCGTTACTCCCTGCCGCAGCAGCTAAAAGCGCCGACCTGTTTAATAAAACACAGCAGCAAATGAAAAGCCCTTCTGCGGTGCAATTGCGTTACTCGAATGACAACTCGGCCTGTGGTTTTTTGGTGGTTTGTTGTTTTTTTCCTCCCCTCCCCGGCAGGCAGTGATTAAAGTGGAAAATGTTAATCCGCACCGCTGCAAACGGCGGCGCAGCTGGTTTCCTACAACCCCGAGCGTGGCAGCTATAAAGAAGAAAGTGAGCGGCAGTGGATGGGGGTGGGAGGAGAAATCGCTCCGAGGAGTTAAGATAATAAGCAAGCAACACTGGAAGATGATGAGCAGGAATAAAACCAAAGCATTAATGTGCAATTTTCTGATTTGTAAAACACCCTGATTACATGAGGAGGATAGGGAGCGGGGCTCGGAGACGCCAGGCTCGGCGTCACGCTGCAGCCACCATGCCCACGCCGGTGGTAAAAGCGAGGTGGAGAAGAGGAATGGCTCGTTCCTGCGGTTTGATGGGACTCGAGCGTCTTCCTGGGTCAGCGTCGGTCTGCAGAGCATCACTTCTAATAGCACGGGACAGAGCGGTCCTCCACAAACCTGCCGTATTATCCCCTCGGGACTGACCCATACTCCCAGCCTCCGCCGCTCAAAGCCCTGCAATTTAATTAGAGAAGGTGGGACGGCATTGCCTTCCGCTGCGTATTTGTAAGGTTCAGACGTGCCCAGAGTTTCTGCCTCCTTCCTTGCAGCTCCTAAAGGCCTCATTCACCGCCGTCACTATTTTTTTTCCTCCCCCATTCCCCCATTTTTTAAAGCATCTCCGTGTCTCTTTTCTGGCCACTTGCTCTGCTGAGCCGCAGTGGTGAAGCCGTGCAGGTGGATGCAAACGCACAGAGCTCAGTTGGGTTAAAGAAATCCCACCCGGCCACGGTGGGACATCTGACAGATACCGCTTCGCCAAAATACGGCTTATAATTTGGGCTAGTACATGCCAAGGGCTAAAGAAACTGCCGGGCTTATAGCCTCAAGAAATCAGGTTTTGCCAGCAGAGAAATTCTAATTACAAAACGAAGATGAAGTTGTAGCTCATAGTTGGCAGTTTTGCCTTTTCCTAGCTTGCTTTTTTTTTTTTTTTTTTAAGATTATTTATTAGTTCATAAGTCTCAGGAAAACAGGAATTTGATTCCATTTTCTCTGCAAGCTATGCTCCCTGCGGCGCTGGATAAAACCCACTGGGAAGCCACAGCCCCAAAGACTCTTTCCAAAACACTGAGTCACCGCAGTTCTCCCCGTTAAAACCCCTCGCTAATTAACCCACAGCAAATAACAAACTCATTATGTGGGTTCCCAACACCAAAAATAACTTAAAACTAAAAATAACCTCTCTGTACCTCGACCCTGCGGTCTGCATGGGGTCCAGACCTACGTCTCCGCCTGGGAAACGCGGATGGAGGTGCTGCAGTTTTCCTTTTACACCCATTTCTCACTCACGTGCTAAGATTTAGTCTCTACCATCGATATTTAATCCATCGCTGTGAAATACCTGGCTAAATATGCCAAATAGTAAAGCCACAGGGCTGCAGAAATTATCCAGCAGCTTGGGCTCCAGTTTGGGGAAAAAACCACCTTCCCCCTCCATTCTCAAGAGGAGTCAGATGTGTTTAATTATCAACAAATTATTCTGAGCATATATTTTCCTTGTTCGTCGTCGTCCCCCGTGTCCCCCCCAATTGTGCATATTTTCTTTTTTAAAATCAAAAACTTCTGAGAAGTCCCCAAGCTTGTTATGATTTGCCCAGAACGGGAACCGTCACAATCAACCAGCCTTAATTTCATCCTCCCGCGATTTGCTCAGCTTTTTCCAGCAAAAACTCTGCGGCATGATCGGCAGCGCCGGCACGACGAGTAGGATAGATCCGACGTCAACCAACGTCGCAGAGGGAGCTGCGTCTTTCTGCAGTAAGTCACAGCAGATATTGCAGAGCGATTTTGCAACTCGGATGCTCGACACACGGTTAAACTGCTAATGTATCACCTGGGAATTGCAGAAAAATCCATCGAGGCCGTGGCTTGTAAGGAGACAAAGGCTCTTTCCAAACTCCTTCCCACCAACGCGCAGCCAACCCCGGACCGACACACTCCATGCTACAGCAACGGAGAAAACCAAAGCCTCTAACGCAATAAAAACCCTCAATTTTGAGCCTCTGGCTCAAATGCCGGAGCAGCTTCTGGTCTTTCTCCCAACCACTCAAGCCTGATTCACAGCCTTGATGATAAATAAGCATTGCCCAGCCCAGCCGTACAACCCTGCTCTCGTTCCCAGGCCTTCAAGTAATTAGGGACCTGAAAAGTATCCTCCTGAGTCTATCAGGGGTCCAGGCAGCTCGGTATTCGTGCCCAGCGTTAGCAATAAGGACTTGCTGCCCAAAGCCACCCCTGACGGTAGAGGATGCTATATCGGGAGAGCAAGAACCTATAGAAGAAATTTAAAAGTCGCTTGCCATGCATACCCAGAAAAGCTTCTCCTTGTGCTTGCCGAGCACCTCAAATAAAAAAAGTGGAAATTAGCCTTTTCCCCTCTTGGGTGCGGGGGGGGGAAAAAAAAAAACCCACCCCACAAAAAACCACCCACACACCGGAGCAGGAGGTTGGGTTGAGCTGAGCCCGATGATTTGCCCATTTAAAGGTCTTCTGCACACCCCGGGCTGGGTTTTCCTCTGCAGGGTCTCGAGGAAGCAGTATGTTTCACGGAGGTGATGCACAGCCCCGCGGGCTGTAACTACGGAGTAAATTCATTTACCTTCCTGTAATAATGCAGCTCTGCTCTATCACTCCCCTCTCCCGAAAAGTCTCCCAGGGCTGAGCTATTTCTAGGTAACTTGAGACCTACAAGCAGAAACGTCACTTTGACAGCTTTTAAAAAGTCTTTTTAGGTCTTTTCCACCTTCTGGAGCTGAGCCTTATGTCTTAGATGTGGTGACGATGACGACGACTCAGCCGTAAGGATGGATGGAGAGCAGGGAAAAAACAGATCTGCACTGGATATTAATCCTTCGGGAGCTTTAGCACAAAATTAGAACCAGGCAATGGCTGAAATCAATCCACCGTTGGCTATTCTCACCCAAAAATTTGTTCCTTAGGTGGATTTAAAAGTTTTCATGCCTCGGGCCATCACAAGACACAAGTGTAAAAGAGCCCATCACCTCCCACTACAAAACCCTCCCAGCTTCAGCTCCTGCTGGTAGCCAGCGGGAGATCCTTTAACACACCTCGGAGGAGCAGTTGAAGCCGCCACAAGCAAGTACGACTAATCGGGGACAAGCCCGTCCCTTTGCTAAGTTCTCCTGAAGGACCAAAAGCCAAAATTTCAGTCCGAGCAGCGCAGAAAGTAACCTCAACCCTCTGCAACTGCAGCATTAAACACCCTGCTCAACCACACCAGGGAGAGAAAAGCCATCATCTCACGACAGAACACAACCCTGGCCACGAGTAGGACAGATACATTCTGGTACAAGTTGCAAAAGTGAAATGTTTATAAATCAAATAAGCCAGTCTTCACCCGTAGACCTAAAAACCTCCGCGTGCCATGGACCGATAGGTGTTACTGGCCACCACCTCATCTCAAGATCACAATCTTGGTGTGACGCCGTTCTGCCGAAGCCACTGTTTCTCTCCGTAGACGTTGTTAAAAGCCAGCGCAAAGCCGGGCGATACCAGCTCCCGACAGCTCCTCTTTGCGCCAAGTAGCAGCAGGATCCACTCATTTGATACCCTGGCGAGAGAAAGGACTCACAGCCAGAAATGTGTCAGAACATCTGCGTTGGCTGGAGAGTAAAGAAAAATAAATCCGGGGAAATAAGAAAATCTCTGTCGGCCAAGTAAACGGGTAAGATTTATTCCACCTCCAAAACGTTGCTTTTGCTGGTGGTCATAGACCAGAACCTGCTCAGAGGCAGCAGAGCAATAAAAAAAAGTGCGCAATAAAGGATCATCTCACTTTTCAGTGCCTTTTAACTCCTATTTAGTACCGTTCACGTAAGTTTTGGAGCCCTCAAAAGAAATGGGAGGCTCTGAGGGGACACCAAAAGGCATATTTGTGTGTACCCAAGCCCCAGATAAAAAAAACAACCTGCGTTGCGTTACCGCCGCACACGTCCTCAGGAAAGCAGAAAGCACCCGAATCCACAGAGGCACCGAGCAGAGGTTAACAGCCAGCTCCAATTTCCGTGCGGTAAATGCATAAAGTTTCTTTAATCCCTCGGTTGCTGCTTCCTTAGATGTGTTGGTCACGCTACAGGATATTTTCAGGCCAAACATGAGGAAATTCGGACCGAATAGCTTATTGCTCAAAATAGTCATACTCCCTTGAAAGTCGCCTTCCTGCAGCCTCTGTCCTGCCCCGGCTCCGGGGAGGGGGAAAAAAAACCCCAAGATTGCGCCAATTTGCTATTTTTTAAAACCATTTTTGTATGCAGCAGCGATCAGTTTAACTCAGCCGCTTGCTACCCGTGGGTGTCCAAAGGGCACCGGTTCCTACTGCAGATTGAAGCTCCCGCCGGAGAGAAGCTCTCCGTCTCCGTTCCCCTTCTGCAGAGATGGCTGGGGGGGTTCAGAGAGTCTGTGCTCAAGGACAACGCAGGAACAACGAAATCGGCTCCCCCTCCACCCCCGCCCCCCCAAAAAAAAGCAATATTTATCATATTGACCTGCTGCCCCCAAATCCTTCCACGCCTGAAGGACAGGGAGCAGGCAGGACTGCAAGAGCTTCCAGCCTTACTCCTCCCCTTAAGACTTGACTACCACCCAGACCTGAATATCAGCACCAAAATATTAAACTACATTTCATTTCTTTGAGGTCCCCCACCCCCCGCCTCCTCTTACCCCCCCAAAACGATCACACCAGCTGCTTTAGCCATAGCTTCACCACTCGGTACCCCCGCAGCAGGCGAGGATGCTGGCTTGATCGACGCGAGTACGGACCGAGGGAAAATACGGACCAAATAACTTGTGGGCAAAGCTTCAGAAACTTTTACCACCCGAGGCAGAAACGCTGAACACAAACTGAGTCGCCCAAGCAGCCTTTCCACCAGTATTCCCTGCTGCAACCCAGTACGGCTCGACAGCGCCCGTACCGAGAGCCGCCTCCTCTATTTGGGCTTTTAAATAATAAAAACACTGAAGATTTTTACAAATCTCTAGTTCTCGCACAAGTCAAGAGACATCAAATCCCGATAAGCCTCTGGACAAATACACCAAACATATGTTGAGCCATATTGCCAGAGATTAAATCCCCAATGAGAAGAAAAGCGAGTTCTAGATAGAAAAATACTGTTTAGCATTAAATAGAGGTTTTTCAGCGGGGCAATGCCATCAAAGGTACCCAGGGTGAGTATTAAATTGCCATTAATGAGCAGCCGGACAAAAATTCCGGCTACTAAGATAAATTAGAGCTGCAAGTCATCTACGTCAGCGTTAATCAAACTTTGCCGGATAAAACACAGCCGGCGAGCTCAGCGCCGCGCAGTTGCGAGGGTGGCTCTGTGCAGGAGATGCCTGGCATGAGAAAAAAACCAAACCTCTTTCCCAGAAGAAAAAAATAAGGACTGGCATTAATTCCAGCATCCCTGCCTAATCCTGAACGGGTGCTGGATCAGGCGGTCCAGCGGGCTTTTCCCTTTACAATGATATTTTGCCCTAAATGTTTTGGGGTTTTTCCCCAGCACCAGTCTCAGCTTGAACTCGTTGCACAAATGACTCATCTGTTGCAGGAAAACCAGCAGCCGCAGGGAGGAACCCAATTAAAACAAACAAAGACCAAAACAACACAAAACCAAAGTAATAAAAAAAAAAAAGTCACATACAAAGGAAATAAAAGGCAGTTTTGGCCAAGGACAGAAAAGCTCTATTGGCCCAAAACCCCAGCGTGGCACCGAGGGATCCGAATATCAATACAATATCCGCCACCCGCACTTCCTCAGAAGTCAAAATTTAAGTGGAAAACAGAAAAAGATGACTGCGTCTGCCCACAAATCAACCCCTAACCCGCCCGCTGCCTCCCTCCTCCGGCTGTTTCCGCCTCCCCTTCGATCCTTACCCATCCCAGTAGCCTTTCCTACATTTGAAAGCCACGGAAATAATTAAGGTCTTTTCTATCTCTTGCCTTCAGGAGCTTTATCCGTCCTGACAGTTCTTGGAGCTGCTCATGATACAATTATCTAATCAAGCCCTTCCTCCGGCAGCGTGTCCTGAGGAAGAGGAGGCAAAGCCCACGCGGTCCCAGGGTGGCACGGAGGTGCTGGCAGGTCCCCTTTGCCACCACCCTGCCCCGACGCAGCAGGGTACGAGCCACCACGGTGTCTCTTCTGCAAGATTTTGCGATGACGGGGTGTAAAGCCGCATGCAAGCCATAAAGATTTCCAGATCACAAGGTTTATTTTACCTTATTTTACCTTGCCCCGCCCCCCACAAACAGCAAATTTATGGCTTAAAGCCATTTTTCTTCCATCCATGCTGGCCACAAGCTTCCACCCATGACACGATCTGATTTCTTGGACTCGTTACAACCCTAAAAGAAACTACGTGGGAAATGCAAATTCACCTACAGTTATTTTTGCTGTCCCCAACCCCGCAGCCGGGATCTCCAAGGACAGCATCTCGGCACTACTTCCCTTTGGAAAAAAAAACCCCCAAAAACGCCAAGCACCTTCTCTTCTAAGAGCAAAGCACATCAAAGCACAACTCGCCTGGAAATAACAGCGCTCGGCTGACAACACCCAGTACATTTAAAACTTGGCAATTTCTCAAACGCCCTTAGGAAATGTTTTTAAGGAAGGAATCCCAGGCTTTAATTGCACTAGTCAACTATTTATAACCCTGCTTTTTTGGCATACCCTGGCCCCCCCCAAAAAAAAAAACAACCCCAACCAAAACCAGAAAACCTCAACCACACTGCAGGAAGCTGTAACTAACCCAGGAGTTTTCTATGGGAATTCAGGGCCGGCACGCTCCGGGCAGGATACCGGCCAGCAGTGAGCAAACCCTGTCTGGCTTCCCATCCAAAACATTTCTACTCATCCCAAGCAATGGTTGCTACGCTCAAACCGTGGGGTGCAATTGCTGGATTTCTAGGAATCGAACTGTAAACTGTTCAGGGAAGATGTGCATGGAATCCGGATGCCAAACGCCGTCCCCCCTGCTCCCAAATTATCCCTAAATTTCCCTTGCAGCAAGGCCAAGAGATCCCACAACCTCCCACCAGCTCCATGCTGTTTCTCCTCCGCCCATCCAACATCACGGCAATGAGCCAAGAGGAGGCACATCCCTTAACGAGCTTTTAATTACTTGGAAACACACTGTCTCAGCACATACACTTGCAAACGCACAAGTCAACACCCAAAAAACCAAGAGGAGGAAAAGAAGAGAGGCAACCCCAGCAAGATGTATTCGGGTTTAAATTGCTCAGAGCAATCATCCAATTTAGCCGGCTTCATTTCATTTGCGCACAGCCTAGCGAGCGGGGCTGCTTGCGTTACGGATAATCTCCGCTCCTCATTTAGAGCGCTTTTGGCAGACGATGCCGGGTCGAAATAAAGCCTTCATTTAATAAAGAAAAGGCCAAACACTTGGAAACGCGCGGCGCTTTCGCCGTAACGAGGAGTTATAGCGAGCGGAGGAGCAGCGGAGGCGCGCGGCTGTTTCTTTGCGTGCTGCAAGTCAACTGCCAAAGGGGCCAAAGCCAAACCCGTGGAGGTTCTCTCCTTCCATCAATGCTGAAGGGCAGGAGTTCGCAAGACGAGGTGACCTCCTGATAAAAACGCCCTTGTTAGAGAGGATGCGCTTGCACCACGTCCTGCTTCTGCACCCATGAAGTCTTCCTCCCCAGGGCTTGTCCAGGTCTGTTGCTCCTCCTCTACCTCAGCGGTGGGTTAAAACAACTGCTGAGCGACCTCAGAAGTACTTTGCCTAGCTGGAGCGGGACTTTTTACAAGGGCAGGTAGTGAGAGGACGAGGGGCAATGGCTTCAAACTGGAAGAGGGGAGATTTAGTTGTGATATTGGGAAGAAATTGTTGCCTGTGAGGGTGGTGAGACCCTGGCCCAGGTTGCCCAGAGCAGCTGTGGCTGCCCCATCCCTGAAGTTGTTCAAGGCCAGGTCGGACGGGGCTTGGAGCAACCTGGTCTAGTGGGAGGTGTCCCTGCCCATGGCAGGGGGGCTGGAACGAGGTGATCTTTAAGGTCCTTTCCAATCCAAACCATTCAATGAAATTAAAAGCAGCTTTGCTAAAGCTGTAGCAATCCCTCCAAAATCCCGCAGATCACTTTCCCCACCAGAGGCTATCCGACATACCCTGGGCATTTGGTACAGAGAAAACATCAACAAACTTATGCTCAGTCTGGGATTGCGTTGCTGCAGCTCTTGCAGCCAAGACCACAGGACCTGAGATTTCAAGTACAAAAAAATAAAAGAAATATTTTCATCTTCTCTTTGGTCTCCGGTACTGCTGCACACCGGCACGGAGGTTGTGGCCGGCGACGCCTTGAGCTTTTCAAAAGGACCTGACACTTTCCGATGAAAAGAGCCCTCATGAGAAAAAAAAAAATAAAAAAATAAAGAGATTAAAGCTTCTCAGAAGCAGAGATTTAACAGCTCCGTCCACCTCCAGCGAGGGCACCTGAACCTTTGGGCTCCTGCATCTCGCAGCTTTGGTTGAGAGGCTGCTTCCAGGAACGGGGGCTTATTTTTCTGCCCCCGCCCAACCCTCTAGACATTATTGAATTCATCAAGATGATAACAGGCAAGACGAGATCAGGTCCTCAAAGTTCCCATCTCCGAGATGCCCACGGCTTGCAAGAGAGGAGCCAGAGGGAAAAGGATTTGCAGAGATGCCTCTCCTTTACAGAGAAGCTGGAACAGGGGCCAGCAAATAAATAAAAAATAACATGTCCTGCAGTTCTTATTCTTTCCTTAATTCTACCAACTCTTTCCTACAAGGAGGCTGGCTAATTTGCCCAAAAAATTTGCCCCAGCAGCCTGACGTACCCAAATGATCCCCATTTTCACTGGATTTCTTCCTTCCTTCCTCAATGCCAATGGGGCAGGGTCAGCCTTGCCTTGTACCTAGCCCGGCGTTGCTTGGGTTAAGCACAGCTTCATCAAGTGCCAAAAACAACAAAAGCCATCGGGCTGCTTAATATGCTTTAAATCCCCAAAACACTAAGTTTGGCACTTGGAGAACGCTATATTGTAACCTCCAAAAAAGCCTTTCTCAGCAGACAAGGGCAATAACAGCAAAGCCTGCGGGAAGGTGCCAACAGCGGCATCCCGCCCCACCGAGCGATCCTCAGCCCTTTTCATCCCAAATCCCCCGTGTCCGTGGACACGGTGCACTTTAGTTGGCCGTCGCGTGAAACTTTGTACTCCGAAAGCGTTTCCTCCTGACTCTCAGCACAAAATAGTAAATAATTGGGGCAGGCGGCATGGAGACAACGGCGCACATGGATCTAGATGCCAAGAAACAAGCAGCTGGAGAACATCAGGAGCAAACGTGTCCCCTCTAGCTACCCAGCACTGCTTCGTACCTTTAATTAAATAGCAGCAAACATTGGTACGAGCTGCATACCTTTTCCTTCATTAATTCATTTACTGTACCAGACTCTTCTGCCTTCAGAGCACCACCTCAATTCCCTTACGTCTTCCAAGAAGTGATTTTTGAGAAAGGGGAAAAAAAAAGGAGGGGGGGGGAAGAAAAACCCCACAATTTAATTTCCAGTAGCAAAAGTCCACTTGATTTTCCTCCTCGAGACACGTTTCTGCCCTGCAGTGGCTCCTCACCTTTTCATGTTGCCAATTCAACCGCTAATTCCTCTCTCCCCATCAGCCGCTGTCAAGAATTATTCCTCTTCCCCTCTTCTATTGACTTTGGAGCTGTAACACAAGAGTTTTCATACTCAAACCGATTGCTCACCTCTCATTCAATTTGGCCAACGCATCCCTAGCTGTGCTTATACAATCTCAACCAAATTTCAGGCTGGAGTTATTTATGGCCATCAGCACAAACTGCATTTTGGGAGGGGGAAGACAAGGGAACAACCACAGCTTAAATAGATTAACCGCTTCTTTTTGGAAGCAGCTAGAGAGCAAGACGCAGTTTAGCTCGTGCTAAAACACTTTGGGCAAGTTTTCTTTACGATTTATCCACTTAAGGCTCAGCTGGAGAGGAGGGCTTTCCAATCCACGTGTACCTTTTGCTGCTCACCCCCTCCAAATGCACGATAGCACAGGGCTACATCTCCTGCCTCGTCGGCTTTGCACTTAGAGGCTCCATAAGACAAACCTCCTTGAGCCCCAGCATCTCTTTTGAGGATGTTTAGCTTTGATTTTGGGTCGGCATCCTTCCCACGCACATCCTCGGATCCCCTATTGCCTCCAATACTAAGGACGTACACAGCAAATATCCCTTTCCTAATAGCTCCGCGTAAAAACCCCATTTTATCTCATGGAAGATTGTTTCCCAGCAGCTTCAGTATTTCCACCATGAAATAACGGCAAGAAGGCCCAGCCAGGCAAGCGAGCTGGAGCCAAAACACATGTGGGCAATGGATCTGCTGTGGAAGAAGGGCTTTCTGCAGTTATTTTTGGGGTGGAACAATACCAGCCAATTAAACCACATCAGAAAAAAAAAAAAGAAAAAGGCCATTAAAACAAGAGTCAATGGTTTGCATCCAAAAAGGCCGCGCGAGAGAGTTGTATTCCTCAGCTAAAAGCATCTCTCCCTGCTTTTATTTGCACAGCTCACTCCCTCCGGCCCCTGGGGTCAGAAGGTTGAAGTTTCGTATGGAAATAGCCTTCTGCGAGGAAGCGCCTCTCTCTCTCTCTCTCTCTCTCGAGTCCTCTGGCAAAAGCCGATCTGAATCTCACTTAATATTGCATCCTTGCAAAGAGGAGGAATTAAGAGGTTCTGGGAATTGAAAATAGTTTAATTAGCTGGTGCTTGGTCGAGGGCCCAGCTCATTAATTCATCGACAGCTAGGGAGAGCTAGCAAAGCGAATTTTACTGGAGGAGATGATCATTTGTAACCACGAATATCATGAAGATAGCATCACTGCCGCCTTTGTCTTTTTTTTTTTTTTCCCCCCACACGGCAGCAATAACTGGAGCTGCAAGAGGTGGTTGCAAAACAAGCTCTTCTGCAGCCGTCATCTGGATTCAAGTTTGCCAGGGCTCACCAGTCCCAGGCACGAAGCATTAATAAACTTTACAAGCCCACTGTGAAATTCACCCCGTTTACAAGATTCATCAGAGCCAAGCTACTAACGAGCCACAAGGCTCGCATTAAACTATTTTTATGTAGTATTTGCAAGCGTTTACTCTCAACTGAGCTCCTTGTGCCACCCAATCTCTACAGCTTTGGGTTAGCTGCTGCTGTTACCACTTCCAGCAAGGGGGAAAAAAAAAAAAAAGAAAAAAAAAAATAAAAAGCCTTTTTCTCCCCAACCTTCCTCCCCCCACGCAAGCTGCCAGTCTCTGGCTGAGCCCTTCATCCCTATGACCTGCTTCAGAGCTTTGCAGGCAGGTTTTCTGCTAAAACACAGCGTTTTGGGCTGGCACTGGGCTGCTGCACGAATTCCCCAGCCCAGAAGCGACCCTTGATGAGCTAGGAGTTGCAAAGTTGGAAAGTCCAACGGGATATTGTTTCTTTTCCCAGCTCCAGTAGCATGAGGGTGCTCAAATAGGGACCCAGAGCGGTGGGGAACTGCCGTTGTTGGAGATGCTCAAAGCCACTGAGACATGGACCTGAGCAAGTGCATCTAGCAGCCCAGCTTTGAAACTTCCAGGGCCTTTCCCACCCAAATGGTTTGCAATCCTCACAAGGAAAAGCTGGAAACAACTTCCCTGGAGCTGGACACCATCAATCACATTGTCATTTAGCCCTTCCATTTAATGATGTGTATCTGAATGGGTCCTTCAAGGCCCCTTAGGCTGTTCTCCCATGGAAAAGGTGACAAGTACTTCTGGAGCAGCAAACCTGGAGGAGCTACCCCTGTGCTGCATTTGAGGTTGGCCTCAGTATGGAAACCTGGGTGGAGGACGAGGAAGAGATAAGAGAAAACAGAGGCTTAAATCATCCAGAAAGCGGGCAGTTCTCAGCTTTCAGATGCAAAACAGAGTAACCGGAATCCAACACCATGGGAAAACATCTAAGAAGACAAGAACCACAAAGAGCCCAGAGACAGCACAGTCAGAAGACAACAAGTCCCATTTTATCTACTGCACTGGTCACCCAAGGTTCCTCACCTCTCCACGTCACAGCTGCGGTGGCTGCTCAGTCCTGTGACAGAGGCTAAAGCCCAAACCCTCATGTTTTCAACCCAAGAGGGTCTTGCACATCACCGCAGGCCATTTCCCAGGGATGCACCTGGCTGGAGAGGCAAAGCCAAATCCACGTTTCAAGTGCAACAGCACAGAGATGGGACAAGCTCAAACCTATCCATTCCCAGAAGATGTTTTTGGGAAGAAAGAGGAGGAAATGCATCTCCCCTAGGGTTGAAACACACCTCCAAGCCAGCTCTGCTCTGAGGTGCCCACAGCCAGGTTTTACAGGCTTTGTTTTACCACCAGCCACCCCCTGCGATGCCTGGAGCGTTGCTAGGACACCTGCGCCAGGCTTCAGCGATTTTGGGCTGAAGATGTGTCAAAAGAGCAGCAGGAGGCTCGGAGAAAGGAGGGAGAAAATAAGGAGCAAGCTGCCAGCAAGAAGTACTACCTGCCTGGAGGAGTCCAGCACTCAGGGCAATGCAAACACCGACCCCGCTTCTCCTTTCCATTGGGAATTGCTCTTTATTTGGGGCAAAAGACTCCGGAGGAGGCTGGCCAGTCCCTGCACACTTGGCATCTACCAAAGCAGCACCAGTTCCACCTCTGCCACCCCTTAAACCTGCACACAGGCTATTTTTGATCCCATTAACCTCTTCCTCCCCTGTCCCTCATTAAGCAGTGTCACCAGCTAACAGAGAGAGGCGAGGGGGAACCCCTCCCTCTCCTGGTCCTTTTGGATTCCTCTCTGCAGCACACCAGTAAGAGACAAAACTGCCATTTCCATAGCAAATTGCCCTTCCCTCAGTTCTTCTTGCAAGAGGTCACGGCTGGTCCAGGCTTATCCCCATCCTAGTCATGACTGTTGGGCAGTTAGGCTTTAAGAAAAAAAGAGGAGCCAGGACCTTTGGAGGCAGGGCAGGTAGCTGCTACCCCTAGGTACGGGCTAAAGGCTTTACGCTCTAAATCCTGCCCGCACTCAAAGCCCTGCAGACCCCCGAAATGCTGCGCTGCCAGCTCTGAAGTTCAAAGCAGAGACATTCCGCCTGGGGCAGGGGAAAAAGCTTTTGAACTTCCACAAAGGCTTCTGAAGAGCACAAAGAGGGGTTGTTCACCCACGCATCCAAAGCATTTGCTTAGCTTGGGCACGCCAAGCCTAAACTAATAGTGAAAGCGAAGCTCTAGGTTTGAGCTTTCTTCCACCTGACATGGAGAATAAAGAAAGCAAACAAGGGGATGGAGAGGAATGAACCCTGCAATGAACCCCCCGAGGTATCTTTCAGGGAGGTGGGAAGCTAAATTGAAAAGAAATTTCAGCAGGAAACACTTTGGATGGAGTCAAGTGTTGCTGGTGAGAACCTGCATTTAACATAAACGGCAAAACTAACACAGGCTGGATTAAATCAGCAAATAATTGCCTACAGCCAGGAAAGGGCGGCTCAGCAGCCCCTGCCCAGGCAGAGGATATTTCAGCATTCACAGCCAGGTGCTAAATCAAACCCACCACTAGAAGTTTGGGAGGGCTCTGTTATCAAAGCATGTTCTTGAAATAGTGAATAGTAATTAGCGTTGAGAGACCATAGGTACCTTCTCACAGATGAGGAGGAGTCTACCCTTGAATCTGTCAAGGATGAATCAGAGAAAGAACTCCTAATCAAGCAAAACAAGTATTGTTATCGTTCTTGAAGAGAAACATGCTGGAGCAGATGGACATATGGACCTTGAAAACGCTACTAATCTACATGTTCAGCCAACTTGGCAGAAAAATGAAAATTCTGAGTGTCCTAAGCTGATCTCCCTTCATTATGATACTAAAAGTCACGCTCATAGGTCAAGAAGACCCTGGCCCAGGTGAAGACCCTTCCCATGAGCATGCGTAGCAGCCACAACTCGATTGTGTAATCATATGCCAATTACTAACCAATCAAATATCGATAGGCGGTACCAATATGATGATGACGATGATGTAAAATTTGTATATAAACCATGTGGAGAGTCCTGTTTGGCGTCCTCGATTCACGGGAAACCACTCAGCACCCAGCCTTGCGCAACTCTGAAATAACTAATCAATGTCTCGTCCTGGCGTGTGAGATTGGCTATTGCACACCGGGTAACGAATCCGGTATTTTGGACGCCAGTTCCTTCAGGACCCTGCTATCAGTCCTTCCTGCATCAGCATTTTCCTTCCCCTGCGTATCCTGGTGTCACGTATTGTATAGCAGCAAACAAACCCCTGTATTTTATTTTGCTAGCATAGGTTTTGATTGCCTTTTTTTTTTCTTTTCCCCCCATAATCCCAGTTATTTTCTCCTCTCACACTCCAGAATTGAGGACTCCAGCAGCTCATTGCCACCGCAGGCAGCTGCAGAGTCACAGCAGCATCGGTGGGTTGACTTAATTATAAAACAAGATTTTAAAACCCGTCCCAAGTCACTTCACCTGGGATAGAGCTCAGGCTCCCCAGTATGTTTTCTTAGCACACCACACCTCCCCAAATCCACAACTCTCTCTGCAGGCCATTCCCCCTCCCCAGCTATATCCATTAAGGCTGTGGTTCTGGTGGCTGTACAGATCCCTAGCATGATTCACGGGGTTTTGCCCATCGCTACCTACAACCTCAGGGTTCCCCAGCGATGCGGAGCTGCAAGAACCCCCCCAGTTTATCCTCCTTCTTCTCTTGCTTCTACAGCCCAGAGCTGCCGTGGTCGCACAAGGGCCCTGTTGCGATAGGGATGCTGCGATGCAATAAAGGTTTAAATCCATACTTAAGAGCTTCCTTGGGTCTAGGAAGCTACAGAAGTCCGCAGCAGCGTACAGCAAACACACAGCACTCCCTTAGTCACCAGCTTAAGGGTTACATTGCTGCTCACCACCACGTAACACGGCTCTTGCTGGGGCAGGAGGTGACTTACAGAACACACAATCAAGCAAAACATCCTCAAAAACCTCATTTCTAAGGAAACCATTTGACATGCTCCTTCTGCAAGGTCAGGAAATTAAAAAAAAAAAAACAAACAAAAAAAACACCAAACAAAAAACCAAACCACAAACCTGCTCTATAAAGGGCTTTGCAAAGATTTCACACCACCACCCTAAACAGAGAACCTTGAACACCCAGCACCCCTTGCACAATGCAGGCTTCCTCCCCAGGGAAATAAATCCCATCTCAGACCACTCCAAACAAGGAGACTTCACCCACTCTTGCTAAAAAAAAAAAACCAACCACGAAGCAAACTTACATTTAGCAAAAACACCACGGTTTGCAGCCACACAACCTTCCTCCACCCTGCTTTTCAGCTTCTCCAAAGCACAAGGAGCTACAGCAAAAAAGCTACCTGGAAGCAGGAAAAACACTCGTTAATTAACAAACCACCCCAACCTGGGAAACACCAACCCCCCGCAAAATACAACCCCCAAAGCAGAGCTCAGCTGGGCTTAATTTAAAGCCGAAGCACCAGCCCAGGGTGGGGGAGCTTGGAGAAGCCTGCCCTTGTACGACCCATCTTGCAGGAGGCAGCTTGTTCCTGGGGCTTTGAGATGATCTGATTTCCAAATTAATCATGAGGAGCAGCTTGGCAAAGCGAGTTATTTCTGCTGACGGATAGCTAAGCAGCCAAACGCCGCTCGGTGCTGTGGAAAACGGCTTGCGCGGCTCCTCACTGTCTCTTCTATTGGCGCAGGGACAAGCTGCTTCCCTGCTCTGCTTGAGGGCTACACCAGGGCAGATGTTCCCTTCGTGGATCCAGCTGTTTTAGGAAAAGATGTTATTGTCTTGCTGGGTGCAAGCTGCTGACTCCCACTGGTGCCATACCCCAAATTTAAAGCACAGCTTGATCCACCTGCACTTATTTTACCCAAGGAAGAAGCCATGCAAACACCTCTGCTGGCAGCTGGCAAGGGATATTTGCTGTTGGGGACCTGCAGCCACATTTTGGGGTGGTGGCAAATCTTCAACCTGCTCCTGGTGTCGCTCGCGCCTGGTTTTGTGTGATGGGGAGATGGGATCCAACCCCCTAGCTGGGACGGATGGAGGAGCCGAAACCTCAGAAGCTGGAAAAACACCATCTCTGATGGTTCCCTGAAGGACGAGGCCAGTTTTTCCTCCCAGACAGCCACGTTTTGTATGCGCTTGATGTTATGCCGGCCCCGGCAACTCTGCTGGGAATCCTAGAGCATAACAGGTTCCTGTCCTTCTGGAAAACACAACAGGAAAAGGCAAGGTTTTCTCCAGCTGCCAGTTACAAAGCTTTTCTCCGTGCTCCGAAAGGGCTGACGATACACGTGAAGGTATAGGAGCGTCCCCGGGGAAAGGAAGGAGGGGGCTTCTTGGAATAACCCAGTGCATTCACGCCTGGAATAGCACTGGCATCTTCACAGGGACCCGCAAGCATTAATTAGTTGTCAAAAGCTTGCAATAATCTGTTTGTTTTTGCCGAGCAATAAATACATCTGTTCTCCTTCACGCAGGTTTCTGTCCTAGGATTGATTTTTTTCTATTTTTTTTAATTATTATTATTATTTTTAATGCAATCTCTTCCAAAAGAAAGAAAACTTATCCTTTGGGTGAAATTCCCCCCAGACTACCCAACACTCCGCAGCCGGAACATGCCGATACACACATGCCCCTTCCAGAGCCTGCTTTGGTCGAGATAGCGGGCTGTATTTCGATTCCTTGCACGGCAGCAGCACAGGAAAAAAAAAAAAACCAAACCCACAGCCGGTTCTTTTCAACAGGAGCGTGCAAAGGCATTTTCCATTAGGAAAAAGGGGTTTCCTAAGGGGGAAACTGAGGCAGGGATGTGCTCTCTCTCTCAGCCCTGCAGTGGTTCTTGGGGGGATACTACCAGCTTGGAGCAATTTGGGGATGGAGGGAGTAAGAAAGGGTTTGCTGGGGTGGGTTGAGCTGGCTGCTAATGTTGTCCCCACCCGCCAGGGTGTCCCCTCCTTTGGGGTTCACCCTTTGCCGAATTTAGAGCAATGCCTCAAAACAGCCTGGGGAGGGGGGGGAAACTGGAAATGCCATTACCAGGGAGCCTTCCCCCGCCCTGCCAGGCTGCTCACCCATTCCTCCTCTTGCATTTTTAGGCAATGCTGCCATCGAGTGGTCCAGGAGCATCCGGATGCGGGAAGAATGCTCGGCCACCGGCCTGGACCCCTCTGCGGTCACCCAGGCAGTCCCTGCTGCCACGGTTGCTGGAAACGCGGAGGCTGCAGTTGAAATATATCTCCTCCTTCACCCATCCTAGTGTTAAAAAGCTCAGTCTCACTTTTAACAACTGACCTGGGGTTGGGGACTAAAGATTTTCAGTCCCTCGGGTTTCCCTAAGGGGTGTCAGAGCCGAGCATCCTCCCTCCACGACGCTCAGCTGTGCAATTCAAACCCGAATTTCTCCCCGTTTTCGGGGAGCCACAGCTTTACCTGGGAGCGGTTCCTCCAGCTCAGTGCTCGTCTTCCACCCATTTGGGAGGCTGCGTCCCGAGACGGTGATTTCGGGATATCCTTTAGCAAACCGGAGGGACGCCAAGGTGATTTTCCTCTTCATTGGTGCATCCCGAGGGAAAACCTGGAAGGCAGCAACACAGTTTTGTTTTTTTTTTCCCCACTTGGCAATAACACAACACCNGAGGGGATGAGGAGGGGTGAAAACAGGGGGGGGACGAGGGGGTACGGGGAAAGCTGGGGGCTCCTGCCCGCTGGGAAGGGCAGCTCGGGGGGGGCCGCAGCTCCGGGCCCCAGCGGGGGAGGGCTCTCCGTGCCGGCTCTGCCCATCGCTCGCTGGCACCGCCCGCCCCGCTTATAAAAGCCCCGGTCGTGGTTCGCCTGCCGCAGCCGGCTCCGCGGCACCGGCTGCGCCCCGGTCCCCAACCGGCAGGGACCCGCATCCCGACCCGGCTGCACCCAAAGCAGGAGGGAACCGCATCCCGCTCCGGGNGAGGGATCCGCATCCTGCTCCGGTCCTGAGCCGGGAGGGATCCGCATCCTGCTCCGGTCCCGAACCGGGAGGGACCCGCACCCCGACCCGGCTGCACCCAAAGCGGGAGGGATCCGCATCCTGCTCCGGTCCTGAGCCGGGAGGGATCCGCATCCTGCTCCGGTCCCGAACCGGGAGGGACCCGCACCCCAACCTGGCTGCACCCAAAGCAGGAGGGATCCGCATCCTGCTCTGGTCCTGAGCCGGGAGGGATCCGCATCCTGCTCCGGTCCTGAACCAGGAGGGACCCGCATCCTGAACCGGCTGCACCCTGAGCTGGGAGAGACCTGCATCCCGTTCCAGTCGTAAAACGGGAGGGATCTGCATCCCGAACCGGCTGCACCCAAGCCAGGAGGGACCTGCATCCTGCTCCGGTCCTGAACCGGGAGGGATCTGCATCCCGAACCGGTAGAGACCTGCATCCCGCTCTGGTCCTGAACTGGGAGGGATCTGCATCCCGAACCGGCTACACCCAAACCAGAAGGGACCTGCATCCCTCTCCAGTCCTGAACCGGGAGGGACCTGCATCCCGAACCGGTCCTGAACCAGGTGGAACCCGCAACCCGACCCAGCTGCACNTCACCCCTGTCTGGTGGATGTTATAAACCCGGACTGTGGGAAGGTGCGAATCTCTGTTTGCAGTTTAATTAGATACCAACGACTTATTCATGGGAGAAAAGGCTCTTTTCGCGGAGAAGGTTTCGCCAGCCCAACAGGAGCTGTGTTTGCTGTATGCGCGAAGGGGCACTAAAATGAAACGTCCTGTTTGCAGCAGTAGGAAGCCGGTCGCACCGGAGCGGGAAGACCTTTTCCTTCTTCCAGAAGTCAAACATTTGCTTTGTTCGTCAGGGATGCAAAACACTCGCCGACCACAACGCGAAGCCGTTTGGAGAAATCCCATGACTGTTATATTGGAAAGTTTTATAATATATAATATAAAATATATAAGTGTCACGACTAACAGCCTGTTTTAAACTCCCGGTGACTTTTTAGAGCGCGTTTGGCACAGATGCCCATCATCCCCCCCCCCCCCAAAAAAAAAAAAAAAAGAAGAAAAAAACAGGACAAGGAAAACAAGTGACACAAAAGAAAACAATTGCTTACCACAAACTGACCAATGCCCAGCCACTCCCCATGCAAAGGCAGCCCTGGCCAACCTTCACCCATGTCCCTCACCCCCAGCTTTCATTGCTGCGCATGACGTCACATGGTATGCAATATTGCTTTAGCCAGTTGCGGTCAGCTGTCCCAGCTGTGACTACTCCCAGCTCCTTGTGCACCCTCCCAGCCTACTTGCTGGCAGAGCAGCATGATAAACAGAAAGGACCGTGATGCTGTGTAAGCACTGCTCAGCAATAGCTAAAACATCACTGTGTTATCAACACTTTTATCACAAATCCAAAACATAACCCCACACAAGCTACTATGAAGAAATTTAACTCTATGTCGGCCAAAACCAGTACACTACATTATGCCAGCAATTCCTGTGGAAGTGGTAAATACCAAATTTTAGTTTCTGTGCCATCATTCCAGTATTCCCATTTCCTACCAAATGGAAAGCACCATACACAATCACTCATAACACTGCTTCAGAGCCTGGTTTACAGACGATCATCTCCCAATGAAGTCCCAAGGTTCATATTTGAGAGTGCTGGAATTTTTAGCGGTCATCACCTTGACAGTCAATACCAGGGGAATAGCAAAGCCAGCCCCAGCCCAAACAAAAGGTCTTCCAGAATGGGATGACAAGCTCCCAGTTTTGCTTGCCAGGCTTTTCTTTGGCATGGTTGCCCACCACAAGGCTTAGAAACAGCTCAGATCAAGATGGTAGCAAGCAGCAGGATTGGGGGACTGAGCAGAGTAAGGAAATCACATTCCTTATGGTCGTGGTCAAGCCTAAATCTCTTTTTCCTCCAGTTTTCCACTTGTAAAACAGGCGCAATAATACTCCGCATTACCTCCGTGACTCTACCAGCCATGGTAGATTTCTGCTGACCTCTCTGGATGCAATGTGATGGTACCAGGAACCTCAGCACTGCTACTGTCCTTACTCCTCCCTTCCCATCCACATCCCAGTCCTTACCCAGCAAAAAAAGTTTCTTTTCGTTACAAAGGTCTTTTGTGACCTGGAATTCTTAAACAACACAGCCTCCAAAATACAGCAGTATGTCACTTAAAAGTACTAAGCTGTATGTGAAATCCTAAAAAATATATATGCTTTAGAGAAAAAAACAGTGAATAATTTTGCTTGTGCAAAAATGATACCGTAAAATCTAAGAGGACACCATAGACAAAGGTAAATAAAAATCTAGACAGGTAGAAAATACTTATCATCAGTAAACATGTTAGCAAATATTACNGGAGGGATCCGCATCCTGCTCCGGTCCCGAACCGGGAGGGACCCGCACCCCAACCTGGCTGCACCCAAAGCAGGAGGGATCCGCATCCTGCTCTGGTCCTGAGCCGGGAGGGATCCGCATCCTGCTCCGGTCCTGAACCAGGAGGGACCCGCATCCTGAACCGGCTGCACCCTGAGCTGGGAGAGACCTGCATCCCGTTCCAGTCGTAAAACGGGAGGGATCTGCATCCCGAACCGGCTGCACCCAAGCCAGGAGGGACCTGCATCCTGCTCCGGTCCTGAACCGGGAGGGATCTGCATCCCGAACCGGTAGAGACCTGCATCCCGCTCTGGTCCTGAACTGGGAGGGATCTGCATCCCGAACCGGCTACACCCAAACCAGAAGGGACCTGCATCCCTCTCCAGTCCTGAACCGGGAGGGACCTGCATCCCGAACCGGTCCTGAACCAGGTGGAACCCGCAACCCGACCCAGCTGCACCCCAAGCCAGGAGGGACCTGCATCCTGCTCCGGTCCCAAACCGGGAGGAACCCACATCCTGAACCAGCTGTGCCCTGAATCGGGAGGAATCTGTGCCCTGGTGCAGCTGCAGCGGAGCCCGGAGGGACCCACGCCCTGACCCAGCCGTGCATCCCAGTCTGGCTGTGCCCAAACTGGGAGGGACCCGTGCCCCGACCAGTGGTGTTCCTTGACATGGCTGGGCACCCTGCTCCAGCTGCACCTAGAGACAGGAGGGACCTGCACCCCAAACCAGCCATGCACCCCAAACCGACTGCGTGCTGAACCAGAAGGGTCCTATAGCCCAAACTGGCTGAACCCTGAACCAGGAGAGACCTATGCCCTGAACCAGCTGTGCACCCCAAACCAGCTGTCCCCTCAACTGGGGGGTACCTGTGTCCTTGAACCGGCCGTGCACCCCAAACTAGCTGCATTCTGAACCAGGAGGGACCTGCACCCCAAACTAGCTGTGTACCCTGATCCTGCCGCACCCTAAACCAGGAGGGAGCTGCATCCCAAAGCAACCGTGCACCTTGATCCTGCCGCACCCTAAAGCAACCGTGCACCTTGATCCTGCCGCACCCTAAACCAGGAGGGACCCGCACCCCAAAGCAGCTGTGTGCCTGCTCTGGCTGCATCGTGGTGCGATGGATAACTCTCCGCCGCTGGAAGCGGAGCTGGAGCAGCAGTGGCCACTCAACGCCTCCCTGAACGAGTCCTTCACAAACCAGTTCGTGCAGCCCCCGTGGCAGGTAGCCCTGTGGGCCATCGCCTACGCCCTCATCGTGGTGGTGTCGGTGGTGGGGAACGTGGTGGTGATGTGGATCATCCTGGCTCACAAGAGGATGCGCACCGTCACCAACTACTTCTTGGTGAACCTGGCTTTCGCCGAAGCCTCCATGTCTGCCTTCAACACAGTGGTGAACTTCACCTACGCCATCCACAACGAGTGGTACTACGGGCTGCTCTACTGCAAGTTTCACAACTTCTTCCCCATCGCCGCCGTCTTCGCCAGCATCTACTCCATGACGGCCATCGCCCTGGACAGGTGAGCTCTGAGCGTCAAACCCCAAACCCTCCCCAGCACCCAGGTCTGCCTCCACCTGGGCGCCGTGCTCAGCTCCGCCTGAGCTCTGGCCATAGGAGAACACTGCAATTAAAATAAAGCTCCTTTTGGTAAAAGAGGGCTAAAAATAATCTCTCTCCCCGCCCTGGTTGCAGGTAGCTTTGGGAATCCTTTGTCAGTTCTGCAAAAGGAGCTCGAGAAAAGGCACTGTAACCCCCGTGCGTGTCGGTCGTGGGTGGGCATTTGTAGCATCGCTGTCCTCTCCCTTCCCAGCTCCTCTGCAGAGCCGTCCATTCCTTTCCCAACCTCCTCATTTAAAAGCAAAATTCGATACTAAGCATAAAATGGCATCACCTCATGACATAAAATACATGCCTGTGTCGGACGTGGCTCCGCTGTGCTGCAGGAGCTGTTTTCGTGTTGCTCGATCTGGGTTGGGAACTGTCTAAGGAGCCTCGGAGAGAAGCTCAGGCTCGGGAAAGGCATCTGGACTTGGCGAGGGTGTTGTCGCGTTGCGTGCCGGCGTGTGTCCCACCTTGATTTTATTAGTGGGGGCCAAGGGGGAGAGGAAGGTGCCAGGGATTTCTCTTCTTCGGCTGCAGCCAGCACAGCTTAGCTGGTTTGTTGGGTTTTGGGTTTTTCCCCCCCCGCCTCACTGCCTGGTTCCTGCCGGCGCTGCCCGATGGCTGGGGACTGCTGGCAGAGCGAGAGCCCGCTTGCGTTTTGCCGCGATCAAAAGTTCAGCCAGCGCTCGGCGGGGTGCGATGGCAGGGGGGAACGCTGCCTTTGTCACCGCAGAGGGATGAGCCGGGGGTCGAGGGACACAAAATAGCCATACACCAAGCACCTCCGGGGCGCAGCTCTCCTCTCTTCTTTCCCCCTCCAAGCAATCTTTTTATTTGCTGGCATTTTCACACCAGCGCTAGAGATAAATCGAGGTTCTCAAACAGCTTTGCCAATACCCTCTTGAGTACCGGCGTTTCAAGCGCAACAGATTTTTCTCAACGCAACATATTTCCCGAAGACAGCTCGGCTCTGCAACGCCGCTTTTTGGTCCTTCTTCCCAGGGAGTAAAAGACATTTTGGCTGGGGATACACGCGAAGGGGGTGAGGGGGGAGATTTGCATTGCTGTACGCCAGCACATTTTGAGCTGATATCTTAGTGCTGCACCAACTGGCACGGATATTTCCCTAGGAAAAATTCTAGCGCTGCCACAACTCACGCACTGACAGCTTGGGAAACGGAGCTCGAGATGGATGATGCTCTCCAAGTCATTAAAAACAGGCTCGGGTTTTGTTTTGCTCTGGAGCGGTTACAAGACCCTCTCCCTAAAATAAAGTGGATATTGCCAAGCTCGCATGTCGGAGATGTGAAGAGAATTAAGGCAAAAATGAATAAAAAGAGAAGTACCACCAGCGTGGCTCTTCTCCTCCCCGATGGTGTTGCTGGCTCTGTTTCAGGAGCATCTGCGTTTCGAGGATGTTGAAGATCAGCCGGCAAAGCCCTTTTCAGGTTAGGACGAATTAGAGAGATGATTTTGATTTATTTTTTTTTTAATAGTTTGAGTTTTAGCCTTCGGTCCGCAGCCTGGAATAACTAGAAAAGCAAATCTGCCAGGGGAAGCGTGTGTAAAATAGGGAGCAAAGGCAGGTCTGGGAGCCTGGGACTGAATTTTGGGGGGGGG
>VYXH01003740.1:20563-40404 GCA_013397275.1 Burhinus bistriatus | reverse complement strand
GAGAGAGAGAGAGAACTCCTCAGCAAACTTTCTAATTTCTATCAACCATGCCATTCATGGTATGAAATAACCCTGTTGGCCAGCTTGGGTCAAGTGCCCGGGTCTCGCTCCTCCTCATCCCCACCTCTGGTGAGCTCCAAAACACTGAGACCTTGAAACCCGCACACCAGAGCTGGCTGTAAAGTCAATATTTTCACCAATTCAGATACTACAGTCCCCTTAAAAGTGCAGTTTTCCCGAGCATTAGAAGAGAAATTAGTCCTGTGTCACTCAAACCAGGACACCCACCCAAACCTCACCCAGCTCAGCAAACCTGCTAACGACGGGCTCAGCCAACACCAGGCATTTGAAGGATGCGGAAGAGGAAGGAGACAAGTCCTCGTGGGGTGCCGGGAAGCCGATCGCAGTCCAGCAATGGGAAAACGAGAAACGTGGATGCAGAAACCAGGAGACCTTGATGCATCACCAGCTGCTGTGCCCGAGCATCACTAACACCCATTGCCTCGGCTCTTTCTAACCCGTTTCAATTTCAAGTACCAAACAGATTTTCGAGGGATAATTATCAGGTGGATTAGGTGGATTTTCAGCTGCACAAAAGTGATAAGGTTTGGTACCCTGAGGCTGAGGAAGAGCTGATAGCGGTACCTCCTGCGTATTTATATACTAATCCCTACATCTTTGCCCCTGCAAGCAGCCACCCAGAAGCACAGTACAGGGAGTATTTTCCATCTAGGAAAAGATTAAAAGGAAAAACTGTTCATTTTTTGAAAGGAGAAGGGATGAAAGGAAAATTAAAGGAGGTTGCTAACGCCTCGGGCAACAACACATGCAGAACGATGCAATGTTTCTCCTCTTCCCAAAGCTTGACATGGAGCAGGAGGGAAATAAAATAAAAAAATTTGCGACGTTCTCACTTAATCCTTCTAGTGCTGCTGGCTGCTGCCAGCTTTGCAAAACCAGATTTGCAGAGAGATAAATTCAATCTGCCTCATTGCCACTGGAGCATTCCTCACGAACGACAACTGATGTTCAGGGGAAAGAACCCATGAGCTGGGGAGATACAGGTGGCATCTCGGATCACCCATCCCACGCCGGTCCGGCACTCTTATTTTTAGTTCTCCTCCTGTAACACTTGGCACTGTGATCTACCGTAGAGATACGATTTTTGCACGGGTGCAAAACTACCAGACGTTGCCAAAGCGGCTCCTGCCAGATGGCAGCATCGGGGCTGGCTTTGTACAAATTGGTCTTCACAGAAGCAGCCGGTTGCTGGTTGCGTTAGCAAAGCTGTTTTTCAGCTAAAAGTCAACGAGCGTCTCAAACGGGATTCGTGTCTCGAGGGTAAGATGCTGCGAGAGAATTAGAGCATTGGCTGGGGAATCCTCCATAAAGGGATTATTCGATGCCGTTTGCATTGTGCAGAGTGAGGGGCTGCCAGGATGCATTAAGGGGGTGTCAAAAGTACGACCTCCACACAAGGGAGACCTAAAACAGCCCCAAAAGCTGCAACATTGGGGCTTTCCAGCCTTGATTTCTGCTTTTCCCACCTTGCAGGTACATGGCTATCATCCATCCGCTGCAACCCCGGCTCTCGGCCACCGCCACCAAGGTGGTCATCGGCATCATCTGGCTCCTGGCTTTCCTGCTGGCTTTCCCCCAGGGTTACTACTCGGTGATGGAGGAGCTGCCGGGCCGGCTGGTGTGTCTGGTGCAGTGGCCGGAGCACAGCACCAACATGCACGGAAAAACGTGAGTTGAACTTTTGCCGGCAGTGGGGACAAATCGCCATACAGAAAAAGTGCAAATATATATATAAATATGTGTGTGTGTGTATATATATATATATACACACGTATAAAAAAAAGGAAGTGAGGAAGGATGGGAATGGCTCAAAGCTTCTTGCGATGGGGAAATGCTCCCCCTACCCCAGCAAGGGCCAGTGCTACGTCATTGACGGTAGCAAAATCTCCATCCATATCATCCTGGGGGACATTCAGGTTAATCAAGGTGAGTTTAGTGCTGCTCCTGGTCCAAACGTTGCTCCATGCTGTGCCATGCTCTCTGCCCTTCTTGGATGCTCATCCTCGAGGGAAACTCATGTAAAACTGCTAAGACGCAATATTTTGGCTGTGGGGATGGGGTCTGCATTGCCCCCAGGAGCTTATTCATAGACATGGGTACAGCTCTGGTTTTTGCAACACCTTTCCTGCAATCCATATCTCTAAAACCTTCCTGGGGCGAGATTTATTGCTGCAAGATGTAAATAGGGTTTTACTGGGGGGTATCTTGGCCAGGCAATAACAGGGGGAAAAAAAAAAACCACCTGGTTTAGGATTTACCAAGTCCAAATGCCCCAAAATTCACTCGACTCCTTAAAAACCAAGCTACAAAATGAGGCTCTGTGGCATCAGCTCAGGCTGGGAGGCAAACGCTGGGCTAGGAGGGCTCAGCAGGAATCTCCTTCCTTCCCATTAAGGTGTCAGCTAATTAAACCTGGCATTTCCAAAGGGTCTGGGCAACCCCGCTGGTCTGCCAGCACAGCAGTCCTCCGTGGTTTGCTCTTTGAAGTCCACGAGTCATGCGGCGAGTTAAATGTCATGCGTTAAGGAAAAAAGAGGCGGAGGGGGGGGGGATAAAGGCATTTGTGATCTCCAGTCCCGTGGAGTGATGAATTAGGGCTCTGAAATTGTGCCGGAGCCAAAGCAAGGGACACACATGCACAGAGAGGTGTTTAAAGCCAACCTGCGCCTGGCGAAGGTCTTTCCACAAGACAAATGAGATGATTTTGCCAGTCAGCAGCGAGCAGCAGGTTGCAGAGAGCTGGACAGTATAATTTATCTTATTATTTATTCGCATTGCAAGGCAGGTATGGCAAGAACCAAGCTGGGGCTGGCCCAGCTGATCTCCCGAGGTGTTTTCCAACCTTAATTATTCCAGGCCCCTGTGATAAGTAGAGCCAGTGTGAAGAAACGCTGCTGGCTTAGACAGCCCACGTGGACGGGATGGGGCTGAGAGACACACACACATCCCCCACCCCCCCAGGCCCCCGACTGAAGCAGCAACCGGCGCGAGCTCAGGGCCTGGCTTTGACAGATCATTTGGCGTTCGGCTGTACGCTGGGGCCGTCGCTTTTTCAAACAGCTAATTCAAGAGAAAAATGCCACCATTAACCTATGAATGATTTGCCACTGGAAGCTGGGCGCCGCTTCCAAGCCTGAGCATCCCATGCTCTCCGGCGAGCCAGGGGCTCTGCAGACAGACGAGGGCAGCCAGGAAAGCAGATGCTAAGCAGAAGCTTTTAAATAGCCGAACCCCAAATATTTGGTGGGGATTGAAAGTAACTTGCAGCTCAGCAGCGTTTCTCCAAACTGCGTGAACTCACTGGCGCAGCGCAGAGCCCGAGATGTTATTTTACCGCCCCAAAATAACTTTGCAGGGACAGGTGCTGGCGCCGCCGACAAACACCCTCCCCTGCTCGCGTGGCCTTGGTGCAGTTATTTAAGGAAGGCGCCGGCGGCAGCCAGCTTGTTTGTAATGCCATAATGAAAAATAATATTATTTTTTCACTTCATAGTGAAAAATAGAGGACTTCTCCCAGCGCCGGGGGGTCCTTTCTCTTGGCAAATGGAGCCCAGAAAGCACAAGCCCAGCACACGGAGTGTATCACAGACAGGCATTGGCACATAAGGTTTGTTTTTTTTTTTCCACTGGGAAAACATGCCCGTTCTCAGACCACTCATATGGGAGGGAAGCGGACGAAGACCTCAGCGCAGGCGAGATGCTGCAGCCGCAACAGGAGCCGGTGATTGAGCTCGATTCGATTCAGCAGCTGCTCACGGCCACTAACCTCCGATTCCCTCTCCTGCTTTTGGTTTCAGAATAGATGTCTGATCTATTCCAATTTCATTAGCTGCCATTTCAGTTTGTTAAGGGAAGGGGAAAAGCCACTCCACTTGCTGGCTTCCCTGGGAGACAACAGCCTGCGGTGACCATCTGGGCTTTGCAAGGCAAAAGGAGATGGCAGCCCCCTCCTCCAACATCACTGTCCCATAACTCCTCCGGGCTCCTCCATCCTATACAAGAACCTAAAATCCCAAATTGAAGACCTTTACATTACAAAACCCAGGCTTCTCCAAGTGCTCTGATCCTGCAATTCTTGTAGACAGAATAACGTAGAGATGGTTTCACATGTTGACCGGTTTTCAGCGCCCAGGGTCCAAACCAAATGTCCCGGGGCTCTTTGGAAATCCCTGTCCCTGCCGTGCCCAGGCGGCTCTGAAAATAAGGGTCGATCTTGCTTACATTATCTAACAGCTCCTCTGGGGCATTTCTGCATCGCTCTCGGCTGTTTTCAGCTGGTTTAAGAGGCCGCATTACATCGCAACCACAACGAAATCTTCATCGCAGAGCCACAGAGACGCCTCTTTAATTAGCAAAATAGAAAACAGCCCTACAAAATCCAGCTCAAATGCGATTAGCGCTGGGCAAAGAGGAGGCCAAATGAGATTGCAGGTACAAAACAAGGAGGAGATGGCATGGCAGCAAGGGTCCGGGGCCAACCCCATTCCCTGCGGGACCTGCGCCGAGGCACAAGCCTGACCCATTCGTTACACTTTGGTCATATTATTCAATCAAAGCTCCCGGGAGGACGAGCGAGCGCAAGAGTGGAGCGCGGCTACAGGGCCTGAGCCACCTTGAAGAGATGCAGCACTTTGCATTCGAGCTGGGCACGCACCCCGAAAATGCAGGCAGAGACCCTAAAACTGTCGGAAGAAAATTACCTCCCGGCCCTGGCGGCACGCGTGGTGCTTTGCGAGCCGGCACTGTGGAAGCTCAGCCACATTTCTGTACCACTATTGCTCCTCTTTCTGCAGGGGAGAGAGGTTTTTGCAAGCTCTGATGGTAGGAAGGAACCTGCAAGGTCAAACCGTCCGTCCCCATCCTGTTTATTAAAAACAGCACTGTGTTTTTCCTTTTTAAACCAGCTACTATTTAACACAAATCCTTCACTGAACCGACTGTAATCCCAGCGCAATCCCTGCCACGGCTCCACCGACTTCACGACAAAACAGTCTCAAGCCTGCGCTAACAGTTTAATCCAGACCCTCTCATTCGATTTTGGGTTTATTTATACCCGTTATAAACAGACACAAAGATCCTGCCCTTTCCACAAGCTTGGAGAACTGACCCGGCCGCTGAATTCACAGAAAAGTTTTCATAAACCTCCGTGACAAGGGTTTAGGCTGTGTTTTCGGGGACTGGGGTTAGGTCTTGTGCTGCCTGAGCCCAGCTAAACCAATGGTAGACCAGGATTTAGGCAAGTTGCATCCAAGATCCAGTGTCTGCCCCGCAGGGAAAGCTGTTATTTGTTCAGCTTAGTATTCCCACCCTTTGTATGTCCAAAAAAAACCCCACATTTGCTCCTGCAGGGCTGCCAGATAAAAGGTGTGATAAGAGCAAGCATTCATCTCTAGGATAATTTGGGGTATAAATAGAGTAGAAGTGAAAGTAGAGCCACTCCAGCTAAAACACCCTTGCTTTATGAAGGTAACACAAGTTCTTCACCGGCCTCTACGTCCCATCCCAGAAGGGTGCTAGGATGCCAAAGGCTGGCAGTAGAGGCTTGGAAAAGTTTGGGGTGAAAGTAGGGAGTCCTTCCTGGCCCAAGCTCTGCAGGAATTGTGCCAAACTCTCTTTGCCCTTGTAAAGCACTTTGCCTTCAAGCTCTGTTTGCAAGAAAAAGACTGAATAGAATCATAGAATCGGCCAGGTTGGAAGGGACCTTTAAGATCATGGAGTCCAACCGTTAACCCAGCACTGCCAAGTCCACCACTAACCCATGTCCCTCAGCACCACGTCTGCCCGGCTTTTCAATCCCTCCAGGGATGGCGACTCCACCCCTGCCCTGGGTGGCCTGTGCCAATGCTGGACAACCCTTTGGGTGAAGGCATTTTTCCTAATATTCAATCTAAACCTCCCCGGGCACAACAAGGTAGAGGACACACTCAACAACCACCATTTTTTCTAGGTATCACTTCTGCATGACCATCCTGATCTACTTCTTGCCACTTCTGGTGATAGGATGCGCCTACACTGTGGTCGGCATCACCCTCTGGGCGAGCGAGATACCTGGCGACTCCTCCGACCGCTACCACGAGCAGGTCTCAGCTAAGCGGAAGGTAAGGAGATTCGAGCATGGTAGGAGCCACCATTCATTCCCAATCCCAACTAACTATAGCCAAACAAACTTCATTGGGGGTCGAAATAGGTCAGGACTTGCTGCACGGCTGTTGCTAATGGAGCAGAGAGTGTCCTCCAGATGCGTGTCCTCCATGAACGTGCATGTAAACCAAGATGTCGACCATGCGTTCCCAGTTGGAAAGGTCTCCAAGGCAAAAAGAGGTGGCCCCTCCTGGAGGGTGATGCCCCACCTGTGGGGCATCTGAGGGACGACTTTGCTTCCCTGTCCTCTCTTCTCCTCGCAGGTAGTGAAGATGATGATCATCGTGGTATGCACGTTCGCACTGTGCTGGCTGCCCTACCACATCTACTTCACCCTGCAGTATTTCAACCCCGAGTGGTACCTGCAGAAGTTCATCCAGCAGGTCTACCTGGCTATCATGTGGCTGGCCATGAGCTCCACCATGTACAACCCCATCATCTACTGCTGCCTCAATGACAGGTGGGTTTCGAGTGACTTTCAGCAGCATCTTGGTGCAACAGGGAAGAGAGGAGGGGGACATGCAGAGGGGCTGATGGACAAGAGTAAGGATGAAGAGCTCTTCCAGGATGGTTCTGTCCCATCCTCTGACAGGAGCGGCTTCCAGCAGATGCAGGGATGATACAATACTCACCTAAATAAGTCTTTCCTAAAGCCCCTGTGAGATTTGAGGGCAGGTATCAAAACAGTCCCGATTCCCAACTGGGATTTATCACTGGTTTTTCCTTCTCTTAGTGAAAAGTAGTATTTTGTTGTTGTTTAGCAGTGCTTAGTTGTGTCTTCCCACTGCTAGTGAGGTCCTTTTGGCATCTCCATATCCCTCACCCCTGCCTTTCCCCATTTCTTCTGTCCCCCCCAGGTTTCGCGTGGGGTTCAAACATGCATTTCGGTGGTGCCCATTCGTCAGCGCCAGTGAGTACGAGGGCCTGGAAATGAAGTCAGCCAGGTACCTGCAGACACAGAGCAGCATGTTCAAGGTCAGCCGGATAGAGACCACTGTGTCCTCGACGGTTGGCGCAGCCGAAGAGGAGCTGGAGGAGAGCAGCAAGGCCAAGCGTCTCTCTGTAGACATGACCTCCAACGGCTCCTCCCGCAGCGACTCCAAAACAGTCTCTGAAAGCTTCAGCTTCTACTCCAACACACTCACCTAAGCGGCTCCCTAGCTCCATCGGTCGCTCACATGGGTGCCACCATCCCCCTTCCCTCACTGGGATGCTCTGGTGCTCAATCCACCCAGCGTCACCCCAGTTTGTGATGTGCCAGCTTTTTTCTGTGCTGTTTTACCATCTCTTGCTGCGACGCTCACTCACCATCCTTTGGCGAGCTCGAGAGCAAAAGCTTTGGATTAGTTTCATGCGCTCCACTGTAGCTTGTGTCCAAACACAAGAGAGGTTTGGCTGGCCTCCGCCTTGCTTGCCACCTGTCCAACCCACCACATACTGGGTGGGTGGATAGGAGGCAGAAATGCGACAGAGCTGGGTTTTTCTCCTAAACCGTAAGTACAACATCGGCAGGTGCTTCCCTGCTCTCTGCAAGGCAGCAGGGAACTCCTAGTGCATCCCACCCCACAAGAAAATGAACCAGTCTTGCACTTTTCTCCTCCCACCTTTAATTTCATTCTCCCTATCGCTCCCAGTTGAATATCCAGGGAGGTATTCAATTCAAAAATCCAGCAAAAAAATGCTGTTTTCAACTTCAGGAGCCTGTACATCCATGGGGCACTACCAGCCACTTGGCGCTTCAACTCAGATCCAGGCATTTCTGTACAGTCTCCACTCATCTCCGGCACCTGCATCCCTCTGCACGATGATCTTCTGTTGCCACTCCACAACACAGCTCACCGAAACAGGGCTCTCGAAAAGGATTTCTGAACTGAGCCAGACTGTGGTTGCTATTCATCAACCGTATGTGCCAAAAACAATCACTGTGATTTCCCAAAAGGCCCAAGGTGGTGTCTCTTGGATAGATTTTGGAAGCCTGTGGAGGTCTGGAGAAGAAGAGACTGACCATACTGAAAATGTTTTTCACAACCTGGAAATGTCTAGAGCTGCACAGAAAGGGGCATGGTAGGATTCCATCCGAAAAACAAAGTTTCGTCAGCATACAGAATTTGAAGGGAGACAAGAATTTTGCAGACATTTTTTACTCAGAGGAGGGTTGAAATGATTGACTTCCACTTTCTGGATTTTGTTTTAATCAGGGAAACTTTTTTTCTTTTCATCCCTCTGTCTTTTGCATGAAACATTAAGTTTATGATGTGTCCATGGATATATCTAGTATTTTAGTCCTGTTACGACGGATAAGTTTCACTGGGGCTGTTCATACCAAGGGCTCCTTTGGTCAGCAAATGTAAGAACATACACTCAAAGGAGGAAAAAAAAGTAAAAAAAATGAGAAGTGGGCAAACTTGACTCGTTGGGAACAAACCCATAAGTTTGGGGGCATTTCGGAGGCAGTAGCATCAACTGCTCCTTGCTGCTGGTCCAATCTCTCACTTTTGGTGTAGAAATGAGACTCCTAAAATGGATTCACTGCAAGACAGAAACGCTGGAGAGATGCATGACAGAATTGCACAGGGCAAGGAAACGGCTCGTTCATTTTAAAGCAGCTGAACATTAGACCCTGCTGAGCACACAGCAATTTCTGGAACTAAAGCAGAGATGACTTTGGGAGCTTTTCAGTTCTTCAGCCTCCAAACCAGCTGTTGGAAGATCCAGTCATTAATAAATCCCCAGCCACGATGGTTCTTGGAGATAAAAATACACATATTTAAGCAATGACTTCAGCAGAAATTAAATGAATGCGCAAATAGATGGATCCAAGAGCACCAAAATGGCTGCAAAACCCCATTGACAACAATGATCATCTTCATTTTTACCCAAAATCCTGCCAAGTGCCATGAGTGAGGAGCAGCTCTTCCAGCCACTTCCAAGCTCTTCCCGAGCGTCGTGACTACACAACTTTCTTGTCGCCTTAAGACATATTCCTTTGCTGCTGCTGCCCGCAACCCCATGGTGCGTGGAGAAGGGGGAATAGCACGAGCCTGCCTGGGGATTTGGTTTTGCAAAAAAAACACCAGCCCCTGGCAGCAGGGATCGAAGGGATGGGTGATGCCAAGGGTTTTAATGCAAGGGTCAGACGAGGAAACTTTTCCCACCAACTCCACAGGAGCTGTGCTGCCAATACACGAGAAGGTGCTACAAACCAGAGACAAATTCTGATTTAGTCCCAGCTGCCAACTCAAATTCAAAATTAAAATGAAACCAAATAGCTCAAAATGGTCTAGAGAGCCGAACAGGGCAAGCAGAGCTCTGCTCCACACACCCCTCGCACAAGAGTTTGTGTCAGGTTGTGAGCCTACAGCAGTCAGCATTTTTTAAGGAAAAAAAAAAAAAAAAAGGAAAAAAAAGGATATACGTGTGTGTGTGTGTGTGTATATATATATATAACCACGCTGCCCTTTTGTGCTCCATGTTTTATGCCCCAAGCATGCCGTGATCATGCGACGTGTAGAGAAACGACAACTGTCTTCTCGCAAGCAATGCTCAGCTTGAAACGTGGGATAAGCCCAAGGGCGTGCATGGAGACTTCAATTCAGGCTGACAGTTTACAGCCTGAAATGCTTCTTGTGCATCTTGTAGAAAACTATCTCTTGAAATAAAGTGGGAAAAATTCCCACCTGTTACAAACAGTGCCAACGACCGCAGCAAGCCTGCCTGGGACACCCAAGCTGATGCGAACATGTCAAGGGATTGTTCAACAGATGGAGACTGATGCAGGAAAACCAAAATGTTCTGTGTAAATGGGTACAGCACGCCCAAACCCAGGTTTTCCTTTCCCCACCTCCAAGTGCTAAGTTATTTTATCGGTGGAGGCAGGAACAGGGATGAGGCTCTTTTCACATTTAGGATCTAGGCCAACCGGCGAGGTGAGATGTTTGGGTCAGGTCCATGTCCACACACGACATGCATCAGGCAACATTAGCTGGTTTCACCAACCTTGGGATGCTCGATGCGTGCAAAAGCCACACAGAAGTCTTCTTTTGAAGACTGAAAAGCCTAAAACAAGACGCCCCTGCCCAGGCTTGGGGATGGGACATGTAACCGCATGGTGAGTCCAGTCTCTGCACTATTTCCAGCCCTCCTTTCAAACAGGTCAGCTGTAATATAGAGGCTTTTTCTGGTTTATTAAGCCTGTTTCCCTGGTTTGCTTGCAGATCTCTGATTAGAAATTCAATTGCAAAGCGAGACAGTGTCTTTGTCTCTTTCCTGGCTCTCTGAAATGCAAAATAATAGCATCTGGAGAGAATCACTCAGCAGGTCTGCACACATCTCCTCCTTGAAGGCATACAGATAACTCCCACCATCGTTAAGGGGAGCTGCCTAAGCCCAATTACAATGCACTCCAAGCCAAAACCATTGCAGAAAGGAGTTCTGAAACCCAAATCCCAGCCTGAAGCCATCTCCTGACCCTCAGGGGACTGACAGAAGCTCAGGTTTGCTTCCTGGCACTCAGAAATTGTTCTTCCCACCTAGGTCCCAGCAGGAGCATGGAGCAGCAAATCCCCGTCTCCATACATACCGCAAGGTCTGCTCAATCTCTCCAAAATACAATATTTACACCCCCTTTCACGTCTAACCATTTATCTCTCACCCACTCAAAACAAACAAAAAAAAACCAACAGCGAGAGCCTGCTTGCTAGAAAAATTAGGCAGCTTTGCAAACGTGGAAGTCAAAGCCAAGCAGCCGGTACTGATCTCCATTGTTCTTAGTGCTTGTAACGGGATTGCCGGTAGACATGCAAAAGGCTGCCCACCCACCACTTATCTTTATTATTATTTTTATATCGCTGTCCCTCGAGGGATGCAGTCAAAGCTCGGGCCAGCCGAGCACACCACATCTGCCAAAGGGTAGTGACTTGGGCTGGAAGCAGAGTATCCGCTATTTGCTGTGTATTTCCACAAGGCTGACGGGGTGGGGTTGTTTTTTTTAGCTTGCCGCATCCTAGCCAGAGCCCTCCTGCGAAATCACACAACCGAAGTGCCCAGCCCATGAGCTCCTAGCTTTTGTTTACCATTAAAATAACAACAATAATTTAAAAAAAAAAACCACACAAACCACCTCTCAGGCTTCAGGAATCTGTTACTAATCTACTGAACACACCATCCTATCCAAAAAACTCATCTCCAGCTGAATAATTAATACAGCAGTTATAATTCAAAGTTTAACATGCAAATAGCCCCCTTTCCTGTGGTATATCCACCAAAAAAAAACATCTCTGTTGGAAGCTAAATCACACTCATCGGTTAAACACAGTGGTCACCGTACGCCGGAGAAGGGACAGTGAGTCCCAAGAGCAGCTGAGGATGAGAGATGACTTTCAACTTTCCATCCCAGACAAAAAGGCTCCTGATTCTGTGCAATACGATACGGTCGGGGCCAGGAAGGGTGCGAGGGGATGAGATAGGCTGCGACATACATCTGGGGTTTGGTATTTGGTGTGTGGGGCGGCTGATAGGAGCTTTGCGTGAAGTTCTTCCCACAGTAGCACCTCCACAGAGAAAAAAACCCAACCTTCCTCCCCAAAACGGTCTCTCTCTGATCGTCGGGTTTGTCCGAATGGATTTTCATAAATAAATGTTTCTTTTGTGAGATCACGTTGCAACCCATTAATGAGCCCGCAATGATGGGAGGCGGCAACCAGTGGCTTGGTGGGAGCAGGAGGAGAAGCCGTGAATCACGGCAAAGCCAAAACTAGGTGAAAAGAGGGGTGAAAGGCAGCCAGTGGGTCTGGGGGTACCCTCGGTGTAAGGCGTGTGCTCTGAAATTTCAAAACTACAGCAAGAAACAGCATAGCCCGCAAAACTCAGCCATCTGCAAAGCTGGGACCAGCCGCGTGTCACCGATTCCCAAAGCACGGGAAAGGCTCGAATCGCTCCTCAAATGCGAGCAGGACTTACCAGCCACTCGCTTCTCCGCACGGGACTGAAGCAGACACGCGACTCGAGGTTCGTGCATCAGCGCCGGCATTTCCACCTATTCGGCTGGCTGCAATGCAGAGCGATTCCCTTGACGAAACAGCTGTTGCGTTTGGACTTCCCAAATCCCACTGCTCCACTGGGACAAACACAATCCTTGGCTTATCCAAGGCCTCGCCACACCTGATGGGAAAGAAGATGTGAATATAAGGAGCAACCAACCACGCTTCACCTCCCAGAGCAAAGCCCCCAACCCAGCCAGCCCTTGCAATCAGCTCCAGCCGGCTGTAATTTGCAGTTTTTAATTAGAGGAGCGTTGCCGAGGCACAGCTGATCGGCATCACTGCCAAAAGGCCCTGTCCCATGTGCCTATTAAGCTCTTGTTATTTATTTTCATGGGTTATTTTATCATGCAAAAGGGAGAGAAGGAATAAACGGTGTCACGCACTGCTGCTGTGCCGTGCTTTGTGCAGGCATCTGCTTCCAGCCAAGCTTCCCCACAGTGGGAACCCAAGAGCCGATCCCACTTTACAGCAGGATTCGGCACGTCAGATCCAAACACAGGGTCATTTTATTTGTCAGCATGAATACATCACCTTTCCCAGAAGGGTGCGTACCTGTTCCTAAATGCGCCTGCGCACAACACTGAATAAAAGCGATGAGAATGCGCTTATTGGTTATAAAAAGTACTCATCAGCCACAGCAATCTGCTGCAGAAACGGTACCAGGCAATCCAAATTCCTCATGCCTCGCTTCATCCCGGTTTGCACATCTCCTCCAACTGCAATCCTGATATGAAAAGCCCCAAAATCAACAGCTACCTGATGGGTTTGGGTCAGGGCTGAGGCTCTGGGGAGAATTTAAGGTGGTTGTTTTACAAAGGAGAGGATTATTCCCTGCATTTGCAGCCTGGTGAAGTACTGCCGAGCTCTTCTCCTCTATCAGCACTCTCCTTCCCTGGCTGAGGCCTTTGCCACTCGTTGCATGCCACGGTACCCTGGCACAGCAAGCAAAGACAGAGTTGGCAGAGTTGCCACCATGCCCACAAAACCAACCAGCGTCACTTGCAGGGTGAAACCTGGATCTGCATCTGGTCAAGCCATGACGCGCCAGGGGAAAGCAGGACCAAGCACGAGCACCCTAAAGGTGACGCCCAAAGAGCGGGAGCTGTGTTGTCACCTGCGCAGTTGTGTCTTTTTATAGCCGCTCCCAACCATCACGGCAAGTTTTGCAGACTTCAGTGATCCCATCAATCTGATTATCCGCTATAGCAAAGACACAAGTTCAACTTAATTAACATTTATGGATTCCACAGTGTTTTGCATAAATGTTTGCTTAATACACAAGTCAAAAATATCCCCAGAAAATGAAAATTAAAGATAGTTAATTGCTTGCAGCTACGCACCAGTGTGTAAACTGGGGTTTCCATAGCACCAAACGGTCTGTTAGATCATTATGACAAAGTTAGAGCTTAAAGAGAAACTACTTGAGTTTAAAGGGTATGGAGGAAAGTGGATTCTTCAAGTTCTTCATTCGACTTCATGAGCTCCCCACTTCAATTTCTGTGCAGATTACAGAAGATTTTGGTTTCCCTGTTGCAAACGGGGCTACTTGGTGGAGAATCACAGGCCATGGTGAAGCAGCGTCTGGTTGTTTAGACAAGTAATTACTTTTTATTACTGAACTAAATGAATTAAGCAGTAGCTAATGAAAGATTTGAGAACCCGCAGCAGCAATTCAAAAATCAACCCAATCCAGTTGCGAGCGTGAAATGAGGATTAACTGCAGTTTTCATATTCGTGGTGCCAACTAACAACGTCAAAAGGACTTTCCTTCCCATGGGCAAGATGCAAATACCTGAGGAAAGGAAGGGAGTGGGTGAGAGCGATGATTGCTTAAATAGGATGCTCAAGTGTGGCAACGACCGTAATGGGCTTGATTAGAAGTCAAATATTATTAATTTGAGCAATTTGATGGGTAGGAAGCGTGTCGCAGAAGGATCTAGGAAATCCCGGTGTGACCCGTGCTCTCACTACACAAGGTCAGGGCTTTGTCCTGGAAGATATCCCAGGACAGACATCCCAACCAGGACGAGCTTCCCATGGTGCCACAACTAACGCACCCACTCCTGTGTCACAATGATCCTGCTTTCCCCCCTTCTCTTTTCCTATAAGGAAGTTAGAAGCTGGGCAATTATAAGCCTCCCAATAAAAAACATTCTGGTTACAGACAACCAAGGTGTCAAGAAGAAATATAAGCCCTTCCTGAAGCCGCAGTCATTCCGAATAGCAGCATTTCAGGCTCAGAAGAGCATTACTATGCAAAGCACCTCCAAAAACATTATTCCTGTTACTGCAAAGCAGATTGTGCCGTCCAGGTTGATTAAAAAGGTTTCAGGGAGGTAATGAGAGCAATTTTCAACAGAGGTGAAAGGAGAACGAGGGAAAAAGAGAGTTGTTCTGAACCACTCTGCTTTCTGCAGAGGCACGCAGCCATGATACCGCAAAAGCAGATAATATCTGTATTGAGGGATGCGTAGCTGATTATTACAAGCTGTTCACCATCCAAAAGCTTCTCTGATGCATGGCATAATCAAACGGCTGCAAATCTGCATTTAAATTGAAGAATTTAGGAATCCATACCCCAAAGAGGAGCGGGCCTCCTTGGGTGAGACTTCTGGTATCTCACAGCCTTCACAGAGGAAGACAAAAATTGTGCGTGACTCCAAACCAGCCCCAAAGCCTGTCCTGCCACCCTTCACCAAGACACGCATCTCCGGAAGTTGTGATTGATATCCATGTCCGAACCGCTCCGCAGCAATAACTCTCCAGAGAGCAGAGTCCCTATTAGATGGGTTTGTGTTAAGATTTTCGTCTTACAGCACTAACATTGTCAGTGTTACAAACTTCTCCCCCCAAAACCTCCCGGCGTTCGACACCCGGACAGCAATGGCAGAAGCTACCCACACCGAGATTTCAGCAGCAGCACAAAAAAGGCCACAAAACTGGCGGGCAGAGGCACACTGGGCACATCTCCAGGGACTTCTGAGTCATTTGGCATGCCCAAGGGATGGAGCATGCAGGGGATAGAGACAACGTCCTCCAGAGCAGCTTTGGTCTGAGATGCTCTCTCAAGATACATCAACAAAATCCTCCCCGAGGACTTCACCCATGCCCTGTGCAAGCAGAGAAGCGTGGCGAAGCAAGCTGTCCTGCTCTGCAAACTGTCTTCCTTTCCTCCCCACAGCACCCTCAAAGGCGTTAGCACCTCTGAAAACACCAGTCCGGTTGGCAGCCTGTGGAAGGACTGAGAGTCTCACCGATTTCCCCTGGGATGTGGGGAATCGCTGAGTTTGCCCTCTTGGATTCAGGTCCCACACGTACACCAGTTCCACTCTCCTCTCCCCCATGCAGAGCCGCGGGAGCTCGGCTCTGCTGTAAGCCCCTCATTCACAAGCACCAACCTAGTTTGAAATGATTGTTTCAAACCGCCAAGAGTCCTAAATTACAAAATAAATAGAACTGAATTAACAAGCCACCGACCCAGCCAGTCCATCTAGCAGCTCCGCAGCAGGTTCCTGCAGTCAGAAATGATTGCCAGCGTAATTCTCGGGGGCTGCTGGTTGTGTCCGGACCAGCCTGCCCATTTTTCTTCCTTTCGCTTGTAAGGGAAAGTTGCCAAGAACAACGTGAGACATTGCGTGGGCACAGTCAGACCAAAGCTGGGGAGAGGCACAGCCTCATCTTGCTGCTGCCGGCCCCAACAGCTCCAGAGGATTTACAGCTCATCACATCCCTCATCTGCTTTCGGCCTTTCAATCTCATCTTGATTGCTCTGTCGGGACCTTGAGGACTTTTCCTCAGCTGGAAGTACGAGCCCGCACTGTGACCGTGCTACTGATGATTTATACATCACTGCGCTGGAGGAGTTATTTTTATATTTGATTTTGCAGCCATTCGCGGGTCTGTGAAATCCTGGATTTTCTAGTACAAGTGCTTTACCTGGTGACAAAACACAAGAAACGAGAGCACAAAAGGCCGGATCATCACCACTCATCGCAAATGAGCCAGGCGCCTGCAAAGGGAGAAGTCAGTGGGGCTGAAACCCTGTGGGATGGTCCTTTCCTCCTCCAGAGCCTCCCGGCTCAGACCCACACTCTCTAAGCAGGAAAAAAAAAAAAATCCAAGCTGTGTTAGTGTCAGCCTTTTCAGACGTAGCGCTGAGCCAGGGCACAGGAAGGCTGCTCAGGAACGGGCCTTCCTAATAAGACCTTAGAGAAATCAAACCATTTACCTCTTCCGAGGTTTCAACCTCTTCCTTGTGCCCCGAGGTACGAGCATGACCAGAAGCAGGTCTGCAGTAATAACAAGCAAGGCTGAAAGCAGACAGCATGCTCTGGAAGGAGAAAATCAGACGGAGAGGCTGACCCTGGGGTGTCTGTCTGCAAAAAGGATCTGCACTGAAAACCAAAACCTTCCTCGTCACTGTCAGCAGCCAAGCAGGTATCAAATTGCCTTTTATTACTGAGATGAGCTAAAGTTGTTTGCATATGAATGGTACCAGTGGGTTAATAAATGCTCCTGTAGCGTCTGCTCCAGCACAGGGAAATTACAGATAATCTTTAGCTTACAGGTCATTTAGAGAGGGGTGAATCAGTTCAACAAGAGGCAACCCCGCCTGTGTGGCATCAATAGTCTCAGCCACTGCAGCAGGGTCCCCGGACGCTTGGGGACATGGGTGCATGCAGAAGTGCCTCCGATCCACGCGGAAACCAAACCTCCAGCAGCCCCATCGCCACGGGCAAGCGCCCACTGAGTCAAGCCCAGATTTGATGCTCGCAGGGGACAGAGTTCCCAGTAACCCCAGAAGGCTGTGAGTTCCCCCACCCCCCAGCTCTATTTTTAAGCCTTGCAGCTGGGTAAGATCCCCGTTGCTACGCTACCCGTGCTGTTGGTCCGGAGCGGTCAGCGCATCCCACCCCTGGGACCCGCTGAGCAGCTCAGCAGTTCCATGGACACGACCAACAAGGTTTCAAGTCTATCACGGCAGCTGCGGCAGTCACACAGGACCGCTCCCCCACTTCCTACTCTTCTCCTAAACTTCCCACCCCACTCCAACACTTGCCTGCAGCTAGGAGACATCCCCCATGTTCGGTGTCACCCCAAAGCTCCCCACAGCCCCGGCACGGTGCAGGCAGGCAGGTGGAAAAGTACCAGGAGCACAGCAGGCAGCACTTGCTGCCTGGTGGGCGGACAGCCGGCTTTCCCTCGTAAGTCATTCTTCCCAGCTCCCAAAGCAAACCTTAAGTGAGCCTCCAGCACACCTCCATCTACTGGTGGATTTTCGGGAACGCATCCTCCGGCAAACACCCACCGGCAGGTCTGAGCTGTAAATCAAGTTTCCCAAAGTCCTGCCAGTGATTTATTAGTTGGGGAACTGCTTAAAGGGGGAGCAGCCGTTTGTAAAAGTTCCTGTCACCAAATGATACATTCTCTTAATTTCCAGTTAAATACAGAGCATGACTATTTCTGTCCTCGCTAGCATCACTAATGGCTGGGAATAATCAAATGCTCCACACATTGCTATTGCCACGGCAGGAGTAATTTATTTGGACATAAAAAACCTTCATAGTTCCTTCAGCCTCTTTCATTTCAGGTGTATAGCTGAGGTATCGATTTGTTTACAACAGCCATTAAAAGCTTCGTTATGAGGCTTTTGCTCGTAGGAAGACACATCGCAAAGCATAATCTGGGTTTTAGAGTCTCTCCGTTTTAGTCTGGCCCAACTAGAGCAGCTGAGGGAAGGGGCCAGAATCCTTTGCTCCGACCCCGAGTCATATGGGGACAAAAAAGCCCTACAGGGTTTTTGCCCCCCACACAAGTCACTTAGTCCCTTGTGGCTTTTAGAAGTGCCCTGGGCCTCCAGGGTGCTTAAGCTGTGCTTACGAGTAGACGCCAGTCTCCACAAGTTTATTCTTTTGCCATTTTTGGGGTGGCTGGAGTCAGTGCAGAAACTAGCTGATGGCACAGCGATTCCTTGGCTGCTCTGTGTGGGGAGCAGGAGGACTGCTGCCAGGGTTGGCTCAGCAGGGAACACAGCGTCTTGAGGAATGCAGCTGATATCAAACCACATCTTTTCCTCCTGCCCCATCCAGTGGTTCAGGCTGGAAGAGCACTTTGCAGTGGGGAAGAACTTGGACATCAAACTGCAGAAATGTCACAGTCCCCAGTACCTAAATCCTGCAAGAAGGATTGGGGCAGCTGCTGCTTCACCCCCCCTCTGGGGATGACAGCTGGGAATGCTGGCCTGGAAGGGCTGGAAATGCTTCTTGTCTGGGTGGTGGCACTGGAGAAGAAGCTGCTCTTCCCACCAGCAACGGAGTCAGGATGATGGTGGAGGCAGGCACAGGTCCAGGCCTGGTTGCCTGGTTTCTACTAATTTCCACAGCACAGGACATGCTACAAAAATAAAACACACAGCTTTATTTCTCCCATCACGCAGCCTTGCCTCAGGCACACAGCTCAGCCCTCAGTCCAGACTGCTCTCCATACAAAAGCAAGGAGCGTGTCTCCACTGCCCACAGCCCAAGCACTGTGCCATAGCCAGGACTGCTGGAATCAGGCACACCAGCTGTGCTGAGAAAAGGAAATTCAAGGAGCAACAGCTTTCCTCAGCAAGCCTTTCCCGCTAGTAAGCGCAGGGAAACCAAAACAATACAGATAACCTGGCCTCCCTGCTGAGAACTAGGGAGACAGATGAAAAGCTAAGGTGGAGATATGGGGGAGCCTTCCCGTGTTCATAGGGTCCTGCACACAAACACAGCCTGCCTTGGGTCAGACTAAGAGCAGAAGGGAGAAGCTTTAGGAAGCATTATTGTCTCCTCACTTACCAGTCTCTCCGCCTGCAGCACTGCAGTGAAAGCAGGAGCTGTGACCTGCTCCTGCAGAGCATCCTTCCTGGGCCAGGCTGGGAGGAAGGATGCTGTGCTGGGCAGAGGGCTCCAGAGCTGAAGCCAGGGCGGATACTCCAAGGCATCTGCTAGCCCACCACACAGGGCTGACATCTGAGCTGCTGAGTGCCACCCAGCCTGAGACCGTAAAGACCGAAGACCCCCTGGCAACCCTCTGGTGTGCCCCGAAACCCACACAGTGCTGAAGAAGAGAAGGCTTCAGGGCCCACCAAGCGCTTATAGTACACACCAAAAAGACACCTGGAGGGCCACGGGGTGGGCAGAAACAAACACAGAGGAACTCCGGGGAACACCAAACACTGCACAGAGCAGTTGAGCGACCACCAGAAGACACCTGGAGTGTCGACCTGGAGTGGGGGGGGCCCTACAGAGCAAACCGAAGGGTCAGGCAGACGGCCCTGGGGACACTTCCACACAGCCAGGAGCTCCAGGGGACAACGAGAGGCAAACGGAGTCCTCCGGTAAGGGGCTACAGAGGCGCAAATGATGGCGNGAGGAAGTGGGCGGGGCGACCGTGGCGGCGGGCCTGAGGCGGCGAGGCCCAGGCCCGGCCCCGGCCCGCGGTGAGGATGAGCGCCCCGCCGCCCCGCCAAGCCCAGGCCGCTTCCCCCGCCCCGCGGTCCCTCAGCAACACCGGCACCCCCGCGCCGGCCGAGTGCCCCGGGAACGACGA